>JANHAO010022399.1:0-12214 GCA_026873985.1 Saraca asoca
TTAAATATAATTATTATAAAATTAAAAAATTAATTATAAAAAAAATAATTTATAATATTATTTTTAATTAATTTAAAATTAAAAAAATAAATTATAAATTATTGGATAAAAATTTATTGTGCAACTTTCACCCATTTTCACGCGTTTTGGATGAAAATTTAATCCCGTGGGACCCATATTAACTTCTACCCAACTTCCCTTCCTCTCCTCAAGCCAAGCAGAGGAACTTCCTCGATTTCTATGTAAATTGCTAAAATTTCTTTCCTTTCTTTACTATTTCTGCGCAACCAAACAAAGGGTACATGATGGGACCTGCATTGGGACAGAGTGGGCAAGCAAAGAAAAGTAAAAAACCTTGTGACTAAGAAAATGAACCCCATACACTGTTCAGGATCCCGCCCAAAAAGAGTAATCCTATTTATCTTACACATAATGTAAAACTATTTATAATGAATGAAAATGTGTATGAATAATGCATTGTTGTAAGTGCTTGTAAGGTTTTTTTTTTTTCCATAAAAGATAACTTTTTATATACAATTTTATAATTTTTTATAAAAAGATACAATTTTGTATAAATTTTATGTGTAAAAATTATATAAAAATTTATAATTTCGACCAAAATTGTATTATATAAGTATTATATAAAAAGGAAAAATATAAATTATTTTCTTTAACTTTCAGGTAATTACATTTAATTCTTATAAATTATTAATTCTTATAATAAATCTTTTTTAACTTTTGAGTAGTTACTCTTAAAACCTAATATCTATCTTGTGAATTATTGAAGAAAGTAAACGTACTCAATTTAATACAAAATTTTACAAAAAAAACTAAATATAGTGTGAAATCTTTGTGTTTCAAATTTGGAAGTGATCTATCTTGTGTATTAATTTTTTTAATTTTTTCTAATTTTAAAAATATTTTAATCATTTTTATAAAGTTTACTTGTCTAATGTGAGTAAGAAAACTCATTACCATAATTCTTTCATTTTTATCTTTACGCCAATATAACATGGTTTAAATTCCTTTCAAAATTATGAAAAAAAATCTTTTATAGATGCAATTGTCTACTTATCCAAAATTAAAGAAGATTGATTATAAAAATTAATAATTTGTGAATTAAATACAATTATTTTAAAATTAAAGAGATTATTACATTTTTCTATATAAAATTCAACATCTTAGGTTAATTTTTCATAAAAAAATGACAAGAAAATAATAATAATTCCAAAAAAAATTAAAAGAATTCATATTCTGTATAAATTTTTTTAAATACGTAGCAAACTACAATCCTACATGAGATATAGTAAGGGATTTCACTAATTTTATTAAATTCAAATTCCGTGCAAAAGATATTTACAAATAACATGTTTTAGATCATCTGACGAGAGAGAAAGTACAAATGTTTTTAGTCTGACTCAAGCAGTAATTTATAAAAATAAATTGTGAGTGTATGCGGTTCTTTCTGCGTCGACTGTCTTGTTTTATTGTTGATGTTTTTTTAATTTGTATAAAATATGAAAAAAAAGATTTTGAAACAATAAATCATAAGAAATTTGTTCGAAACATAAGGAAAACATGTTTTAGAACAAAATATTAAAGAACCAAATACACTTTACATATTACAGGGCCAAATAAGAAAACATGTTTTATTGCAATTTATGTACAAATCTGCTAAAAAAAACTGTTTTTGAGAACATACACAGTAAAAATAAAATATATTTTGAAATAAATTTTTATTATTTTAATTTAACAAATAAATAAAATACTCTGTTCGAAAATATGCACTCCTCTCCTGCACCCTAATAACCTATATAAACTTCTTTTATAATTTTAAAATGTGTTATACATAACTCCAATTAAAAGTAATTGAAGTATACACCATAGTTGATTCATTTTCTCATCAAGATGTATCCAGAAGTCGACCTGCGATTATCCATATAGGATGCATAGTCTGAATCCGTATACACCATAATTTCAAAAGGATCATACTTTCTAAAAGTCAACATATGATGTTTTGTACCCTGTAAATATCTCATAACTTTCTTTGCAGCTCTCCAATGATTCTTGCTAGGATCAGTCAAGTATCTACCAAGCACACTGATAGCAAAAGCTATGTACGGACAAGTGCATACCTAAGTATACATAAGGTTGTTAACAGCGGAAGCATATGGAATCTTATCCATTTCAGTTCTTTCAATGTCATTCTGAAGACACTGTGATTTAGACAACCTTTAACCTTTCTATACAGGCACAACACAAGAAGCACAAGAGTCCATATTAAATTTCTTGAGGACTTGCTCAATATAGGTTGCCTGAGACAAACCAAGAATGCCATGAGACCTATCACGATGGATTTGTGTCCCAAGAACAAAAGAAGCCCCACCAAGATCTTTCATATTAAAATGGCACGATAACATGTGTTTTGTCTCGTTTAAAAAATTTATTAAATTACTGGCTAATAGGATGTCATCCACATAGAGCACAAGTATGACGAAACTACTCTTACTAACCTTCTAATAGATACAATGGCCTGAAGCATTCTCAATGAACCCAAGTGAGGTGATTACCTCAATAAACTTCAGATACCATTCCCTAGAGGCTTGTTTCAGCCTTGTTGACAATAGATTTCGGTTACACCTAAATCTGGCCAATAAAAGCGGGTTCTTTCAGGACCCAAGCTATTTCCATGTTGTTGAGGCAACAACTTGCGAGAAAGGGTGGGAGGAAGAAGGAGAAAGGTCGAAACACGAAGGTTTAATGCGGTTCGGCTAAATCCGGGCAACATCGGACCCTATATCCACGGAGATATTTTATTAATCTAAAGGAGTTTTTATAGAGCTTTGGCTATGATTTCCAACCTCTCTTAGCTTAACAGAGTTTCTGCTAATATTTTCTTACTCTCCTTTACAATGAGCCCCTTATTTATAGAAGCATGGGGGGAGTACAAATGAAATTAAATAAACTGTACATCTATTAAATCAAACATTAAATGTACAAGATTTCCTAGGATACTATAAACTGACTGTTGCAAGTTACTTTCTGTGCATGGGGCCCTATAGTTATATTTTGCAAAATAGTAGTGCAAGTTGCCTGTTGGCCTTATGCTCGACCTTAGCAAGCTTCTAGCTGGGTAAGCTACGTCTTAGCGATCTTGAACTCATACACTGAGGTTGCTGTTGGTTCACGATCTTGAGCTCGTTCAACCAGCGAGCTCGGATCTTTGATGAGTTAAGGCTCCTTGCGCAGCGACCTTGTGGTTTGCCATGCTTGATTTTTCCGCCAGACTTGGCTCATTCTGGGCTTTTGCCAGCCCACTCTGTAGTGCCAGATTCTACTGATAACATTAGCCCCTAACTCTTAATTCGCTTTATGGACTGGGGGTTGGACTTCTGCTGGTAAAAGCTCATTCTACTGTGATATCCCATAACTCTGGTTTCTATCCCACGCATTTGTTTCCCTTCGCAAGGTACAACTTCGGTAAATTGGGGCCTTACGGAACTCAGAAGGTTGCATGGATAAGTTTCTGCTGTTGGATCTTTATTTGGCCCATTCTTGCTCAAAAAATGGAAGACATCTTTATTCTCAGTCATGGACGACTGTGCAATCAAAGTCTTTTGGGTTAGTTTGCCTTTTCATTTTTCTAGACAATACGCATTTTATGGCCATTAGTGCGCCATTCTCGTTTTTCTTTCGAATCATTAAATTAGAGTGGTTGGGAGTTCCTTCTAGACTCTTCGGTAAGATCAGGCTAAGTTTATTTAAAGTATAGGGAGTCCTCTTCTTCCTTCAAAAAGTGATTGAATGAAAGTTTCAGATAAGCCTCCTGATTTCCTGACATTCCGCCTTCCAGGTGAGGCATGTATGGTCTATTGCACAAGAAGCTTCAAAGATAATACTTCTCCCGTAATATGGAGAGATCTCATATAAATCTTGGGTTATGTCCTCATAGTTATGAGATTTCTCCTTTTCAGCCATTCCAGTGGGCTTTTTCAGACTTCCCGATTTTAGAGGTGAAACTGAGGAGGAGCTTGCTGCTGAGGAAAAGGCCTAGAAGAAGAAAATTAGGGCTTAAGCAAGCTTGTGAGTTTCCAATTAGTAGGGGTTTGTCTCTCAGTAGTTAGCGCTCTAATTGGTAGGAGCTTTTCCCTTGTGCAACAATCTTTCTTCCAGAAGAAACTAGCTATAACTTTTTCTAACTTGTATTTTAACTCTTTCTGATGTAAATGTACCTCGTTGAGGCTTTTTAATGAATAGAATTTCCTTCTTTTTTTTCTTTAAGTATTTGGCTGCTTGTCCTATAACTTTCAGATGATAAATATTAATTCTACACATAAAAACAACTGAATAGCCAATTGGTAATGTTTCTTAATCGAGAAATAAGCTTGGGCTAAGTATATAGAATGTGAGTGATTTATGAGTATGTCGCAAGGCACTAAGGCATTTGGTTGCATGAGAGCTGTGAGATGTAGGTCAAATGAGAGCTATGAAATTTAGGTCGCATGAGAGTTGCGAAATTTTGGGTTGCATACAAATAGTGTCTAAGAAAGTGACTCGTATGCAAGAACCTCAAGTTACACATATGCGATGGCTAAGAAAGTTGCTCACATGTATGGTAAGATTACTGCGTGCATGTGGTGGCTAAGAAAGTGGCTCGCATGCACGAGCTTCAAGTTGCACATATGCGGTGGCTAAGAAAGTTGCTCGCATGTATGGTAAGATTGCTATATGTATACAGTGGCTAAGAAAGTGGCTTGCATGCACAAGCTTCAAGTTGCACAATTTTTCTTGGAGGGATGGCAAACTCACTTTTCAAGAACTAGATAATAAGTTGACATTTTTTGAAAAATTTACACCATTCCTCCGAACGCAAGACTTAGACTGCTTTCACATACCACATTGTAGAATCAATATATAGTTCTCACCATGGCTGATGGCTAGTGCTCGGGGCCCCGTTGAGGCTGGGGAGGCTATTGCGCTGCAGGCTACAATACGTACTCCTTCAAGTGCCCTCTCTTAATCAGATTCTCAATAGCATCTCTAAGAGCTCGGCAATTTGAAGTGTTATGCCCCACTTCGTTGTGATATGCATAGAATTTATTTGTATTTCTGCCTGCGCTAGGAGTCCATAAGGGAGCAGGAGTCCAGAAGTCCTCTCTACTCCTTTCTGTTGCATAAATCCTATCAAGGGTGTCTGATAGGATGCTATAGTGCTCATGGTGAGTTGATTGTTGAGGTCGCTCAGCCTTGGCCCTTTTCATGAACTAGGGTTTGGAGCTGCTCTTTGCATCCTCACAACTATTCCTTCTCTTATTTTGGCCTGGACTACCCAGTTCAGACTTTTTTCATGCCAAAAATCTCTTCCCACCTGATTTGTTTGGCAACCCGGTTGTAGAACTCTCCCATGTCTGCTACTGGGGACTATCTACTTTTATACAACTTGCCATCTTCACAAAGCCCTATAGATATTATTGTCAAATTGCTCTCATCGAATGGGCTCTCCACATTGTCAATGTTGCATGTAAACTGAGCAATGTAGTCTTTCAAAGACTCATGCTTGTGCTGAAGGATTGTGACGAGGTGACAGGGGGCGCGAGCTACCTCTTCAACGCCCTGTAGTGATTGAGAAATCTTTGCCGACATTCCTTCTAACTATTAATATTGCAGGCCGAGAGGTTCTTGAACTAGGCTCGAGGGCCGTCTCCCAGTGTGATAAGAAAGACACGACACTTGATCAGAGTATTACTTGTCCAAAGATCTATTTAATCATTAAATATGTCTAAGTGATCACACGGGTCACTATCTCTATTGTACAAGAGGAAGGTAGGAATTTTGAGCTTTTGAGGGATGGGCTCTATTTTGATCTTCCTAAAGAAAAGAGTTTGTTCCTTGGTGTGACTCTGGTCACCTCAAGCTGGGGGGTGTGCCTCTAGTTGTTTCACCCTTTGGAATAACTCTTCCACCAACAATGACAATCCTTCATATTTCTGATTGGAAGCCTAGTGGCTTCTTGCATTCTCCTCGTTATGCAGATGATTACCTGAAACAAGCTCGCGACTAGTTCTGTTCAAAATTCTAACTCGTTGCTACTGGGAAACATTTTCAGGTGTGATGACTTTGGCTTGCCTTTGCATACCTCGAGTTTGTGCTTGAGCCAGCATTTGGAATGTTTCAATCATCCTCCTTATCGAACCTTCAAATGCTTCCCGACATTGGCGCCATCTTACACTTCATTGGTCTGAAGGGTAGTGATAGCGGGTTCGTGGTGAACTGGGAGGCCAAACCGTTAGCAGTTCCAGTGGTAAAAGAACTTGTAGTATGACCTTAAATCGATTATCGAGGGCACCAAACTTCTTGACAACTTTTCTTTTGGCCATTATGGTTGTGCAAGAGGCGAACCAGGGGAACAGAAACAACCAGAAGATAGATGGGTCCCATTGAGCATGCCAAAATATTGATGATAGATTTCAGTTATACCTAAATCTGGCCAACGGAAGGGGGTTTTTTTCGGGACCTAAGCTATTTTCCAGTTGTTGAGGCGGTAAGCGGTGAGAAACAGCAGGAGGAAGAGGGAGAAAGGTAAAAACACAAAGGTTTAATGTGATTTAACTAAATCCGGACGGCACCGGATCCTATACTTATGGAGATGTTTTATTAATTTGAATGAGTTTTTACAAAGATTTGGCTATGGTTTTCAACCTCTCTTAGCTCAACAAAGTTTCTACTAATATTTTCTTACTTTCCTTTACAATGATTCTATTCCCCCATTTAAAGAAGCATGGGGGTATAAATGGAACTAAATAAACTGTACATCTATTACATTAAACATTAAATACACAAGACTGCCTAGGACACTATAAATTGGCTTCTGCATGTTGCTTTCTAAACGTGAGGCCCGATGGTTGTATTTTATGAAATGGCAATGCAAGTTGCCATTGGCCTTATACTTGACCTTAGCGGGCTTCTAGATGGGTAAGCTACGTCTTAGCGATTTTGAGCTCCTACACTGAGGCTGCTGCTGTTTCATAATCTTGAGCTCATTCAGTTAGCGAGCTCGAATCTCTGATAAGTTGAGGCTCTTTGTGCAGCGACCTCGTGGTCTGTCGTACTCGATTTTTCCACTAGACTTGGCTCCTTTTGGATTTTTGCCAGTCCACTCTGTAGTGCCAGATTCTACTGATAACAAGCCCATAGATGGATCTTCGTAACTTGCACACTAAGTACTTTTTATCAGGTTCAACAAAACCATTTGGCTGGGTCATATAGACTTTTTCATGTAAGTCTCCATTCAGAAATGTAGTTTTGACATCCATCTGGTAAAATTCAAGGTCTAATTGTACAATAAGAGCCATGACAACTCTGAAAACATCCTTAGTCAAGATCGAGAAGAAGGTTTTCGTGTAATCAATGTCTTCTTTCTAGTTGTAGCCTTTACCTACAAGTCTGACTCTGTACCTTTCAATTTCACCAGTAGCCCCTCGCTTAGTCTTAAAGACCCACTTACAACTAATAGGTTTGTACCCATATGGAAATTCAACAAGCTCCCACACTTGGTTACAATGTATAGAGCTAATTTCATCATTCATCGCCTCTAACCATTTAGAAGAATAAGGACTTGACATTGCTTGCTGAAATGATATAGGATCTGCTTCATCAATAGTATCAGATTCAAATTCCTGTAAATAAATCATGTAGTCATCTGGTATTGCAAACCTATGGATTCTTTGATACCGTTTCAATCTAACTATTGCCTCCTTAGTGTTTTCAATAGGCTGTTATATATCAATCTCAACTGGATTTTCAACAATATCATTTCTATCAATTGATGGAAGTGGCAAAATAGGTACAGGTAAGATGGTGCTCTCCTCACATAAATCAATGTTCCTAGGCACGAGACTCTCACTATCCAAGTTATCTTCAAAATAAGATGCTCAATCAGATTCAATGACTATGGTAGTGTGAGTAGGATAATAAAATATGCACTCTTTCGATCTCGAACAATACTCAATGAAGAAACCATTAATAATTCTAGCATCAAGTTTCTTCAATTGGGGATTATATAGTCTTACCTCTGCCTTGTAGCCCCATACTTGAAGGTGTTTTAAATTGAGCTTCTTTCTAGAATAAAGCTTATATGGAGTCTTAGGCACAGATTTACTGGGAATTTGATTTAAAATGTAAACCGCAATCTTTAGAGTTTTACCCCATAAAAATTATGGCAAGGAAGAATGAGTAAGCATACTTCTAACCATATCCATTAGAGTATGATTTTGCCTCTCTGCAACCCCATTTTGCTGCGAGGTGCCAGGCATTGTATACTAAGCTTCTATACCATGTTCTTGTAGAAATAAAGCAAATAGATCAGGATTTCTACTTGTTTCAGTATACCTCCCATAATACTCACCACCCCTGTCTGATCTTTCACATTTAATAACCTTGTCAGTATTCAATTCAACTGTTACCTTAAAGGCCTTTAAGGCATCCAATGGTTCTGACTTCTCATGCAGAAGATTGATCCACCCATAGCAGGAGGAGTGATGAGATTATAAATATCAGTATGTCTAAAGTCTAAAATGTTCTCGACCCTACTTACCCCATTGTTTCTAGCTTTAGTGGGAAGTTTTTCCTTTATACAATTAACACAAGTGTCATAATCCGCAAAGTCTAAATCATTCAGGACACCTTACTTAACCATCCTCTCTAATCTCTTTCTAAAGATATGACCCAAACGCCTATGCCATAACATGGAAGAGTTCTCATTAACTCTTTACTGTTTGTGTCCAGTCACAACATTAACAAGAGCACTGGAAGTACCAACATCATTCAAATTTAAAACATGTCCAGAAGGTAAATTTAAACTAACAGAGCCTATACAATAAACAATTGCTCTGCTCCTTTCAACTCCCAAGATAGCCTTCTCCTTTTCACTTAGGATCCGCCTATTTCTGAGCCCCTGTAATGAATTTGCAACATGAATAGTTACACCAGAATCCAACCACTAAGAATCAGAAAATGTCTCTAAACTATTGGATTCAAAACAAACTAGAGATTCAAAATAAACTAGAGCCAGAAGGGCGAATTTAGAAGATATATCTTCCTTTTCACGCTTATTTTAAAGCTTCAAACAGTCAGATATTTTAAGTTTGGGCTTCTTACAATAGTGACAGTCACCCTTAAAGGTATTCTTATTCGAACCCTTGTTTCGTTTGCCACCTTTCTTAAATCTAGGCTTTCCAGACTTCTTTGAATCTAGTCTCTTTCCCTTTTTTTTTTGTTATCACCACCCACATTACTATTTGAGTCCTGAGATAGATAGTTTACAGATGGTGGATGAGAATTCCTTTTTTTCGATAGACTCTTTCTCTTATGTCACTATTGAAATCATCTGGTCTACTGTCTATTTTGCTTCCTGAGAATTGTAGGTGGTCTTCAAAATATTATACTCAAGCAGAAGAGATTGCAGAACACGATAAATCAAAAAACTCTCTCCTAGGTCAACATCATAGGTCTTCAGCTTGTTATAATAATTCACAAGTTTCATTATATGTTCCCTAACCCCACATACCTCGTCATAATGAGTGTTATCCAGTAATGACAGGTAATAGGCTTTCTGACTCTTATTAAACTTTCTAAATTTTTTCACCTACAGCCTTTAGATATTCTGCCTCCGTATCCTTTTCGGGGATGCTCTGTCTAATGTTCTTTTTAATTGTGAACTTGATCACTGTTAAACAAATTCTATTAGACTCATGCCATTGCTTGTGATAGGCCTTATCAATAGTACTAGATTCATCAATAGTAATAGATCCAACCTATCATAAATTATACATAATTAATCAAAGTTCAATCTATTCTGGGTTTAATATTGATCACTTAATTAAGTCTGTTAATATCCTAATAATTAATTAATACTAATATATAATAATAATTAATTAAAATTAAAATTAATTCAATAATTTATGCTCCTAAAAGGTAAAATAAAATTGAAATTAGCAAAAAAAAATTTAATAAAAAATTTCCAAATTTTTCTCTCCAACTTCATCTAAGAAGTTGATACATCAATTCTAAGACCCTGTTAAAATCCTCTACTTTCCCAATAAACCCATCATCACACAATTGTCTCTTTTTCGCTACTACCACCGCAGATGACGACAACCTTCGTTTAGGCCACTTATTCCTAAGAAAACAAACCCTTATTTTCTCATCAACCAGTTAATCCCTTTTAACTTTAACCTCATCATATGTCATCAGGGGCGGACATAGGAATCTGGGCCAGTGGAGGCTGGCTCAGATCCAAAATAAGAAAATTTATAATTTAGTTCTAAATTTTTTACTTTTTTTCACTAAGACTCATTTTCAAAGATTTTTTTCAATTTAGTCCTTCTATTAAAATTTTTTTTTTAAATATTATAATATTTTTTTTGAAAAACTTAAGTGGGGGCTTAAGCCCCCACTGGGCCTACGTTGGGTCCGCCCTTGTATGTCATCCCTCGCCTATATTGATTCATTCTTGTTATTTACGACTATGTCAATGACAAATCAAAATGAGTTCTCTATTGTCCCTTGAGAGGAAATTGTGGAGATGGTGATAGGCATGATGAAGGGAAGTGAAAATTTGGAGAAATTAGATTTGTTCAAGGGTTGATGGTAGTTATTTGACTATGAAAGTGATCTTGTTCTAGAGAGAGAGTGTGGCTTGGTAATGGTGATAATTCTACCATGAAATTCATTTTTATTTTTAGAAAATGAAGAAAAGATTCCAAAGGAAAAATTAAGAAAAATAATTCGTTTACTAATCATTGATATCCAAGAGTAATTATAAGATACAATTTCATTTTAACCATAATGCTTTTGTTGAATAAAGAACGCCTTCATTTCATGTATAAAAAGAATGATAAATTAGGTTTCTAAACAATGAAAAATGTCTTAAGATTTCAAAAAATAATACAAATAAAGAGTAATAGTGTAATTAAATAGTTTAAAACTATAATAATCTAAATAATTAATAACTTTTGAATATTTTATGAATATTTATAATGAAATCATTAACTTAAATTAAAGTGCAGGATTTCAAAATGCAAAAAAAAAAAAAAAAAAAGACTAAATATTTTCATTAAATCTCAAGAGAAAATTGAGTATTTCACTCTTAACAATAAAAACTGTTTTCTTAATTACACAATGGTTGTATGTGTTTTGTTTGCACAAAGAAATCAGTGGAGAATGGCAAAGTCCTCTACCATAAGTCCTTCAATGGCAAAGTAAATAACCATCTTAGAGAGAATGTACGAGTAAAGTGACTAAAAGTGCTACAACAGCTTCACTCAGGCTTTTTCATAGAAGTAGAAGGCTTAGATCGGTTGAACAAGGTCAATAAATATGCAGCTTGTGGACAAAGCTAGGTGCACCAACGTTTGTCACAATGAATGATCGTATTTTAAGGTTGGAACGATTTGAATTTGAAATTTAAGAATAATCGTTGAAGTTTTATGTGACACATCTATAGCTGTTAAGCTCTAAACTAAATTAGTTGACCAAAGAACTATTAAAACATATTTGTCTTTGTTAAAGGGCGTTCGAATCCGTTAAAAAATATAAAATTAATTTCATAAAATTAAGGTCCGTTAAAATATCAACCTAGATTGATATAGTTTGTTGGGTGTGTGATCCGTATAAATAGAATCCCATAATTTGTGAATTGATCTTTTTTTTTTTTTTTTTTTTTACATTCTCATTGTTTTAAATTTTGATATGTTAGAGCATGTTTATATGAAATTTTTTGACTTCTTTATCATTTTTATAAAGTTAATAATATATATAAAATATATTCTTACATTAAAGATTACGCATCAAATGATTTACATATACTTCTCTATTTTATGATATCTTTTTGAAATATTTTTAAAATTTTTAAATATTTATATATTTTTTAATATTGAGAATGTCATAAATATATAATTTTAAAATTTATTATTATTATTTTAAGATTAACCGATCTATTAGATCCTATATTGCATAGACACCGACACGCGGATATGGATACAGGAATACGATATTTTCAAAAAATATAAAACACCAACACGTGAGGGATACACGTAAATAATAAAAATATAGGAGGTATATTTACAAATATTATAAATATATATATTGTAATTATTATTTTTTCATATGAAAATAAGTACTCATAATATTAAATAACATGACATAATAAATAATA
>JANHAO010022400.1:0-12218 GCA_026873985.1 Saraca asoca
TTACTGTCTTTTCTCATTTATATCTTGATGTAACACAATTGTAGTTTGTAATTAATGCATGTAACTCCTCCTTCCTCTATAAATAGGATTGCCTTGTTAGAAGAGGGAGAAAGGCAGACAACTTGTAATTAGAAATTCTACCAAAGTTATTTCTTAATAAAATCTCCCATGTGGACGTAGGGTCCAGTGCCGCCCAGATTTAGCCAAACCACGTTGAGCTCGCCACCCCCTCATCCCTTCTTCCTCTCGATCCAACTTCCTTTGCACTTCAAAGGCAATATTGGTTCCCTGAACTCATCTCTGTTGGCTGAAGTTCAGGTTCTCAATTCGAACCAAATTTCATCGTCAACATTTTGGCGCCATTTGTGCGAACCATCTGCTCTCTGAAGTCTCCTTTGCAATGCAACAATGGCCAAAGGAAGAACGACTTGAAGTTCTACCATTCCAGTTTCCCAGTAGCACACTGCTGCACCCGAAATTCAAAAGGCTTAGACTCCCGATCAGTCCCGATCGGCACTTGAAAATACAATCAGAGAATTGGATGAAATTGTCAAGGTGCTTGCTCAGGCACAAGCACAAAACGCTCAAAGGCAAGAAAAAGTCATGGCACAGCTCCACCAACTTTATGAGGAAGCTCAAAGAGAAGTTCGCGATGATTATGACGGCCAGCAGCTGGCGGGCATGCAGCAAGTGAAAAGCTCTACCCCTCAGCATGAAAGACAACATCCCACAATCGAAGAGGTTCTCCAAAGGTTGAAACAGCTAGAAGAGCATCCACAACCTCAAAGCCGCCAGCCTCACAATGAGGAGACCTCACCATTTTCCGTGGAGATCGAGAAGCTATCCTGTTATATGACAGGAACAGCGACCCAAGCGATCACCTGGATGCGTTCAATACTTAAATGGACCTCCATACAATTGATCCCCTAGTGAAGTGCCGCGTCTTTCCCACCACATTAGGGGCAATGCCTCGGACATGGTTCAGGCACCTCCCGACTCGCAGCATCTGTAGCTGGGAAGAATGCTAAAGGAAATTCATTAACCAATACCGAGTGCTAAAGAGGCAACTCGCACCTCCTTGCCACCTCACGATGATTTTCAAGTGCATGGACAAGCGCTCAAAGATTACGTGGCCCGATTCAGGCATGAGGCTAACTCTGTGAAGGATCCCTCAGAGGAAAGCATTCTGACAGCTATCTTAGCAGGACTTCGTAAAGATGACAAATTGTACAGAAGCCTCTACAAGTCCCCCACTCGAGACCTTACTAAATTCTATGATCGGGCATCTAAACAAATAAGATAGGAAGAAACCTTCGGAACAGAGGAACCTAAGCATAAAGTGGGCTATAGTGGTCCCACCGCGAGTAAGAAGAGGGTTAGTGAGAGTCATGACAACCCCACTCCTCATCTCGTAAAGAAAGCAAAACCTCAGTGACCCGAAGGCCGCTTCGAGAGCTATAGCATCCTATCGGACACGTAAGATAGAATCTTTACCGCATAAAGGCATAACGAGGACTTCGGAAGGCCCAAGCCAATAAGGGTACCCGCCAAGTCCAGAGACCAAAGCAGATTTTGTGCTTATCACAATGAGGCTGGGCACACCACCTCAAAATACCATGTGCTAAAAAATACCATTGAAGGCCTCATCAAAAGGGGTCAACTATAGGATTACATGGCAGAACCACCCAGGTAGTGTGCTCAATAGTTTCAGTGAGTTATCACCTAAGAGCCCGAGTCGTCCATTAGAATCATATTTTGATCCTATAACACTCATTTATTATCGATTGTACCAATTATGGCATTTTGAATTAATACACATTGCCAATTGGCCATGCGTTACCTAGATAGAGAGTTTTTGCTCTGTCATTACAAAATCACTACAGCGAATGGTTCTCACCTCACTACAGCATTACAGTGAACGATTTTCACCTTGCTACAACATTACATTGTAATATCATTATAGCGAACGATTCTTACCTCGTTACAGCATTACAATGAATGATTTTCACCTCGCTACAACATTACAATGAATGATTCTCATCTCACTACAGCAGTACAGTGAATGGTTTTTACCTCACTATAACATTACAGCGAACGGTTCTCACCTCGCTACAGCATTACAGCGAATGGTTTTCACCTCGCTATAGCATTACATTACAATTTCGCTATAGCGAATGGTTCTCACCTCGCTATAGCATTACAGTGAACAGTTTTCATCTCGCTACAACCTTATAGCGGATAGTTTTCACCTTACTACATCAGACCACACCCGAGGGTAAGACAGCCCTTGAGCCTACCTCGCGGTTACAAAAACATCACCACTTCCCGTAGCTTTCATGCGAATAGATTTCCCACATCTCTCATATGGACGTATCTCTCGAGATCTCTCAGGCGCAACTCACATGCAACCTCTCTCTCACTCACAACAAGTCGAGCAGTCAAAACAAATGATAATAAAGCACAGTTGATTGGCAGAAAGGAGTGTTTCATTAATCATCAGACGTTTACAAATATGGCAATGTGCAGAGCATCTGTTACAACATTTGAAAAGAGGAACAAGCTTGAACAGTAAAAAGATCTCAGTCAGTAAGGCAAAATTACACCAAAAAGAAGAAATGAAGAAATAAAGGCCAGAAGCTCGATGACCTGGAATAGCGATTCGTACAAAAAAGCAGCTAAAAATCTAGCTACCAGTCATTGAGCCTGCACCTGCAGGAAGGACAGCTTCTACCCAAGCTACTCCTAGTTCCTCCTGCTTATTTCCTCTGGTGCTTTCTCCTGACCCAAACGAGAGCAAATTAAAAAGTCATAGAAGTCAGCTGGTCAGGTAACAGCACCACAAGCAGCAGTCGGAGGAGATGGCCAAAAGTCAGCACAAGATCCCCCCAGGAGCCTGCCTGGTGGATCCTGCAATAGAGCCACGTGCAACGGGCTATCCATGTCTCCCGGCACTCTGTAACAGGCCATCTATATCTCAGCAAGCTTCATCGAAAGCCAAGACACCGGAACATAGGGGGCTCTTTAGTCTCCTTCATTCAGTTTCTCTAGACAAAAGAAAGAATGCCCCAAGCTATAAATAGACCCGCTCGGCCCTTTGAAGAATCCTGAAGGTATCTGACCTGAACTTCATCTAACTGCCCAAAACGAGTGGTAGTGCCACGCCAATGGCCAAAAATGGCAAACAGAAGAAAGCATGGTCTAAAGTAGAATGGAAAGACATTTGACGTGACACTTCGATCAAGAGAGGGCACTGACTGAAGATATGAATCCAGCATCGAGAACTTGCAACTCCAGGTCCCCAAAGCAAACTGAGCGTTAGAGGGCTCATGTTATACACAGAAATGGCCTTACAAGCTTGTAGCCCCGAACATGCCCAAGGCATTTCGTAGACTTCGTTTTTCCCACCAGAAAGTGGCACAGCGAGGTAACCCCAGTATCCTTCCCGCGAAGTCGGCCTTGCCTTGTCCGTCACGAGGCAACAACGTAGTAAGATCATCCAGACATATCACTCGGAGCTACCCTCACCTAGCGAGGTAGCGACCTAGCGAGCTGACGAGGAAGTCACCAGACTCACCTATCAAGTAGTAGCACCAAGCTCGCTACAGCAGTCTCCACGACACCCTCGAGCTAAGATTCCCCACCCGAGATGCCTAGCACCCTACTTAGCAAAACAGCACCAAGCAGTGGACGCCAATAGGCTCAGACCTACCACCAACCTAGGGAGACCATCCCACAGCCTACATTTTGTAATAGCCAGTCTACAAGCTTTTATTGTCTTTTCTCATTTATATCTTGATGTAACATAACTATAGTTTGTAATTAATGCATGTAACTCCTCCTTCATCTATAAATAGGATTGCCTTGTTAGAAGAGGGAGAAAGGTAGATAACTTGTAAGCAGAAACTCTACCAAAGTTATTTCTTAATAAAATTTCCGTCGTGGACGTAGGGTCCGGTGCCCCTCGGATTTAGCTGAATCACATTGAACTCGCCACCCCCTCATCCCTTCTTCCTCTCATTCCAACTTCCTCCGCACTTCAAAGGCAATATTGGTTCCCTAAACTCATCTCTGTTGGCTGAAGTTTGGGTTCTCCATTCGAACCAAATTTCACCGTCAACAATACTCTAATGATCATTAATTTCTTCCATTTTACCAAGACAGTATAAATAGTTAAAGTAATTCAAAATAAATTTGATACATTTATATTCTATTATATGAAGAAACATAGATTAAACGTCGATTTTTTAGAAACCAATGTAGATGGACAAGTCATATATTAGATATTGGTTTTTAATTAGGAACCAATATAGATATATGATATTACTAATTGGTTTCAACATAAATAAATGACATCTAAAGTCTTCTCATATTATAAAAGGCTAATGTGTTCTCTTTCATTAACCAGCATATTACAGCTTACTTTTGACAAGAGGAGCACAGGAATTTTATTCCACAAGTTAAACAACTTAAACATATTTGGAACTACTATTTAAGTTACATAATGGAATTCCTATGCCCCACCTTTCAAACTCCTCTTCCAAGTAAACAATATACCCATAGGAGCAAAACTAATAGACATTGTTGCTTAGTATCTGTTGACAGTGGATTTAGTTCTGACCTAAACCCCAGCCAATGAAGGATTCTTTTGAGATCTCAAACCATAACCTGGTTCTGAGATAATGAGTGAGCAAAGAAAGCAAAGAAGAAGGGAGGACCAGTGGGAAACACATAGCTTTTAACGTGGTTCGGCCAAATTCGGATAGAACCAGACCCTATGTCCATGGTAATGTATTGTTCTGAGAATATTTTTATGGAGTTTCAACATACAAGCCTCTTCCCTCCAATGTCCATCTCCTTCTTATATTTATAGAGAAGGGGAGGTTACAATTGTAATTTTACATGTAGTAAATCTATTACATCAAGCATTTAATGCACAAGACTGGATGGGCAGACTAAATCCTATAATTCGACTACTATAGATTGCCTCCTACAGGTGGGCCCCGCATGTCTACTGGGCAATACATGTGATGATTTTCTATTCAGCGAGCTCTCAAGTCGCTAATCGCACCTCATTGGCCAGATCCTTCGATCTAGGGATGTTTGTCTTTGGGATGATGAGGTCAAGCTCACCCTATCAGGGATAAGCTCGAGCTAAGGAGGTCATTTAGTGATATGAGCTAGAGACCTAGCACTCTAAGTGTTCTTCAAGCGAGATCTTTGCCGCACTTGAGCCGTTCATTGGTGCATCAAGGATGATCCAAATTTCATATATAACATAAGCCCCTCAACTCTCAGCTCGCTTCACGGGCTGGGAGTTGAGACTTTTTAGCAGCCATTCAGTCAAAGTCTTCTCCAAGATTGTCATTTCATTTGTTCTAGGCCATGTTTCCTATGGCACATGTTTAACAATTATTGATAAGTCAGCCTTAATCTTTTTTGGGTAATAAATGATGGTGGTTGGGGAGATTAATCTAGACCCTTTGGAGAGGCCGGACTCAACTATATTTAAAGGAGAAGAAATCCTTTCTGCCTCTTTACTAATCAAACCATGAAGATTCCAAACAAACTTCCATTACCTCCGGCATTCTGGCTCTCCGTCACGGTGTGTATGGCCTGCTACATAGGGAACTTAAAAGATTTGGCTTCTCCAATAATGTGGAAGGATCTCATACGGATCTCAAATTACGTTCTCTCAGCTTCACCATGAGGATTTTATGCCCGACTGACCAGGCTCCTACTGTTGCTTAAGTTGCTTTCTTTGTGAATCCAAAAGGAGCTCCGGTAAAAAAAATAAGGAGCGGTAATGACCGTTCCCTCTTCATTGGTGGCGGTCAAGTTGAGGAAGAGCTTACTATCGAGGAAGGCTCTGGAAGAAAAGTTTTAGGGCTCAGGTAGGTCTGCAAGCTCTAATCAGCTAGGGTGTGCCCCGTCAGTGGCTAGCCTTCTGATATGCGGGAGCTTTCGTCTCATGTAGCAATCTTCCTTCTAAAAGGGACTAGTTGTAGCTCATTTTTTACTTGTATTTTCTCTTCCTAATGTAATTTTACTTCGTTAAGGTTTTTTAATGAATAAAATCCTCCTTACGATCTCAATATGTTATCTTTTAGTTTTTGTATCTGCAATAATGTAAACTTTTATAGCTTGTGATGAAACATTCCAATAACCAATTGGCGAAACCTTCTTAAACACAATAATCATAAACAAAACATCTCGCACATTAGCATTGTTGAATCTGTAAAAAGAATCATGCATAATCAAAAAATCGCATGAGAGTTGCGACCAATCAATTGCATGCGAGCTATAAACTAGAGCGATGTCATTGCCTTAGGCAAATAATCAGGTCATCAATTCTTTATGCTTCAGCGCGCACATAGCCACGCTAGCGTTGAGTGTTTAAGAGTGCTTCCACACCTTAGCGAGCATGCAACTACACTGGCATAGTGAGCGTTTATTAGTGCCTTCACACCTCAACAAGCACGCAGCTATGCTGGCATAATGAGCCTTTATTAGTACATATGCACCTCAGTGAGCACGCAACTACACTGGTATAGTGTTTGTCAATTCATCTCTAGAGTGAGCTCCGGGGGGCCTCAACCAGACAAAGGTCGCAGTTGGCACAAAGTTACATAAAAGACTTGAAAGAGTTGGCCGCGTGCAAGCTATGAAAAATGCAAACACTTGATAATAGATGGCAGAGTGAAGAGATAAGAATAATAATCAAGCCAATTGGCAAACAACTTCAAGCAAAACAAAGGAAGGCATTTATATTTACACTTGAATCCAAGATTCATTGTTAATGTATGATTTAGACTAAGCCCCCCAGCTTTTGACCACCGCTACACTAAAGAAGCTGGGACTGCTGCCCCATAGGTTGCACCACATACTCCCTTAGACAACCCCTTCTAATCAGGTCCTCAATCGCATCCCTGAGGGCCTGATAGTTTGAGGTGCCATAGCCAGCCTCGTTATGATAGGCACAGAATTCGTCTCTATTCCTTTACCTGTATGGGGTCTTCAAAGGTTTAGGGCTTCTAAAGTCTTCCTTGTCCCTTTCTACTGCATAAATCCTATCTTGGGAGTCTGACAGACTACTATACTACTCATGGCGGTCTAAATGCTAAGGTTGCTCACCTCCAGACCTTCTACACTTTTTCGCAATCCATCCGGCAGAGTGATCATCTTGGTACATATCACCCTTCTTCTTGCTGTGGGAGGAGCCAGCCTTCTCATTCTTCTTATTAGACCTTCCCGAGCTGAAGGTCTCTTCCCCTTTGATCTGCTTAGCAGCTCGCTCATAAAACTTGATGAGATCCTTCATCAAGGACTTATACAGACTCTTGTATAATTTTCCATCTTTTTAGAGTCCTGTAGAGATTGTTGCCAGCATGGTTTCTTCAGATGGATTTTCTATTGAATTGGCCTCAAGTCGGAATCTAGCAATGTAGTCCTTTAATAACTTCTACTTACATTGAAAGACCATGGTGAGATGACAGGGGTCACAAGTTGTCTCTTTAGTGCTCGATACTGGCTAATGAATTAAGGGATTAGTGTGGTCGGTTGCACTTGACATTTGATTAGGGGATTAGTTGTTTGTAAATCTATCTGAACATTGAATGCATCTAGATGGTCATAAGGATCAAAGTCCCCATTGTATAATGGAATCGCAGAGACCTTAAGCTTGAGAGGGAGAGTTCGAGTCTTGATCTCCTCGGAGAGCAGTGACCTTTCTTTGTAGTGAACTCGGTCACCCAGAGCTCAAAGACGTTCCTCCAACTAAGTTATTTTTTGAAAAAGCTCTCCAACCAATGGGTTACACGCCCTGGATTGCTGGCTGGCAGATTGCTAAAATCCTTGATCCTCATGGTCATGGGAGTTACGACTTGGAATTTGCCCTTGCGAGCAATGAGCTAGAGAGTTCTCTTAGTTGGGACTACCCAAACGTCTAACTTGCCGCTGCTAGAGAACGTTCACCAGTGCTGCGGCTTCAACCTATCTTTGCATATCCTGTGCTAATATTATAACTACTTTGGTCAATTCTCCCATCATGTTTTCTAGTTTTTCTTGACATTGGAGCCAAATCTGCACTTCATTAGTGCCGTTGGTAGCGGCAGTTGGTTGAACAGAATTGGCTTGGGGGAAGCCAACGGTGGCACCAATGATAGGAGTGGTGGAGGAGTCCATTATTGAGACATGCCCTTCTGGAGGGTTGAGTAACATGTTTGAAGCTCTAGTAGCTCTTCCCTTGGCCATTATAGCAGGAAATGAACCAGAACAGATGAGATCCCCACAGATGGCGCCAAAATGTTGACAGTAGATTTTGGTTCTGACCCAAACTCCAACCAACGAAGGATTCTTTTGGGATCTCAAACTGTAACCTGGTTCTGAGACAATGAGTGAGCAAATAAAACAAAGAAGAAGGGAGGAGCAGTGGGAAACACATAGCTTTTAACGTGGTTCAGCCAAATCTGCACAGAACCAGACCCTACATCCACGGTAATGTATTGTTCTAAGAATATTTTTACAGAGTTTCAACATACAAGCCTCCTCCCTCTAACGTTCATCTCCTTCCTATATTTATAGAGGAGAGGAGGTTACAATTGTAATTTTACATGCAAAAAATCTATTACATCAGGCATTTAATGCACAAGATTGGACGTAGACTAAATCCTATAATTTGGCTACTGCAGATTGCCTGCTGCAGGTAGGCCCCGCATGTCTGTTAGGCAATACATATGATGATTTTCTGTTCAGCGAGCTCTCAAGTCACCAACCGCACCTTGCTGGCCAGATCCTTTGATCTAGGGATGTCTATCTTTGGGATGATGAGGTCGAGCTCACCCTATCAGGGATGAGCTTGAACTGAGGAGGTCATTCAATGATATGGGTTGGAGACTTAGCATTTCGAGTGTTCTTCAAGTGAGATCTTTACCACACTCAAGCCATTCATTGGTCCATCAAGGACGATCCGAATTTCACATATAACAATATCATTCTACTCAAGATTGTTTAAAGGTTTACAACTTATTTTTCTCTTTTTCTTTCTCTTATTATCTTTTTTTTTATCATTTTGTGCATAAATGATTAACTTTTGTTTTCTTTTTCCTTTAAACAGGGCATATGCATTGATCCTTTAAACAAGAGGCTTCAAGTAATCACAAAGTTTCAACAATTTAATGTTGGTCTATTGCAAGCAACCCAAAAGCTTGATTCAACAGTAATGTTTGTATCCCAATTTTTTTATGACGTTTCTATAAAAATATAATTTGAAGAATGTTTGTGTAATTTAATGAAAAATAAATTAATAGAAATGACATCAGTTTTTTAATACAAATTGACTTTTTTAGTATAATCTGTAGAAATTTTTGCAAAATTAAATATTATCTAATATGCAAAATAATTAAATTATTAAAATATTATTAAATGGACCAAATAATACAAGTATTTAAGAATTATTTAACTAACATAATTTTTCAGAAAATTCTTAGTCTTGGGCAAATTATGTGTGAAAATATAATAATATTATTCCAAAAAAAGAAATAGATAAAATTAATTCAAAAAAAGTTATGATATATAAACATTATATGACTATTTTTTAAAATAGACTATTTAGAAACAACGTCAGCTTTTTATAAAACACCAATGTCTTAAAAAACAAACGACATCAATCATAAAACCAACGTATAAGAAAAAAAGAAATAAAAAATTCAATGTGGAATAATTTATGAAGCAACGGTGGTATTTTTATAAATATGATGAAAAATAATACATCGATTTTCATGAAAAATTGACATCTTAAATTTATATATTGGTGTTTTATGACAACCGATCTATATGCATGAAAATAGATATCGGTTCCTTGTTATTAACCGATGTCTAAAGTCTACGCTTCTTATGTAACAAGCCAATTCTTCCCTAACTCTCATTTTCTTTTCCCTGAAACATTTACCCAATATTATTATCAAACCCTTGTCGCTTTCTTTTTCATTGTTTTCGATTGTCGTCGCTATCTTGGATCATCACATTTCAAATCCATCTCTAATCAAGGTATGGAACTTTGTTCTTGTTACATTGTATTTGTTTCTTACTTGTCAAGTTATGTCAATGTTTTTTACTTTTTCAATTTTTTTTTGCTAATGGTTTGTATTTTTAGGATTTAGCTTTTTTTCCTCTTTCATTTCTTAATTTGATTATCAAAAATATTTTCGATTAAGGTGTATTTTTTTTTTTACTTGTTTATTAGCATAGATTGTTTGGTTATGCATGCGCTATTTTGCAACACTTGCCAAAGTAGTTATGAATAAGTCTAAGATTTTCATCGTAATTCCTGTAGTAAAACTAAAACTTTAAACGTAACCATTTTTCATTCAAAATCATCAAATGTATTTTGGAAAAACCATAAAAGTCAATGCCCATTTAGAATGAAACTAATTTAATATGAATATAGTTAAAAATGAGTAATATGGTTCAAAAATACTTATCTTTTCTTCACTATTTGTAAAGAAAACTAATTTAATTTTTGGTGGTTTTTTATATATATTTCAATGATAGATAATGGTATGTTTAGTTTTAGAGACATTTGTTTACTGGTTAACTTCTTTTTCTTTTTTTTTTCCTTTTAAATAGCCATATGGATCCTTCTCAGCATACTAAGAAGAGTACGAGGGGTAATATCCTTATAAAGGAACTAACCCTTATACATAGTAGAAGACAGAAGATGAAGGTTGACTTCAATGTTAAGGGTCAAGCTACTAGGGCTGCGGGTTTAAAATATAAGAGTTATATTGAAATATTAGCACGTACAAGAGTGCCAATCAATATTGAGCACTGGAAACAAATACCAAAAGACATCAAAGAGAACATTTGATAAAATATCTTGGTATATATTACTTATCTCCAATTTGTGTTTAAGATATATATAACTATCTTCTTAGAATAATTATATATAAGTATAATCTATGTGTGTTGTCTTGTAGACCACCTTTGAGTTTGATTTAGGAAGTGATGGAAAGACTTCAAAAATTAGTTAACAAGAGATTACATCACCATTAAGGGAAAAGGTGATGAAAACCCAATGATAAATACAACTTCCCTGATTAACAAGTATGGGATGAATTTGTGAAGTGGTGCCAATCTGAGGAATTTCACGTAAATTTGGTCATCTTTCCTTATATTTTTCTCAACTATATATGATAAGTAATTTGACCATCTTAACAATCACATTTTTTGTCAACAATGTACGAGTAAAGCCAACAAGGAGAGATAAGCCAAAAATAAATATAAACATAGGTTGTCTCGTGGTGCATATGTGAAGCTTGAGCAAGCTTTGTTGAAGGAAAAGCTTCTAGAACAATAAGCTTCCAATCAGTCTGATTCTTAAGTTATTTCAACATCTCAACATAAAGTGTGAAAAAGAGCTTAGGTCAGTATAAAATGTGAATATACAACCGAAGAAAGCTAAATAGTTGCTGAGAAAATTGTAAATAATTTGCATGTTTTAATTGTAATAAATATTCCTAAGTAATTGTAAGTGTTAAGTTGTAATAAATATTCTTAATTGTATATATGTCATAGGATTCTCTCACACAGCAATAGGCTCAGGGAGGTTTTACTCTATCAAGAAGGATAGACTTTTTAACAACTGCATTAGGAACTAAAGAACATCCTAGTTATGTTAAGGGGTTGGGAGAGGAATGGGCCTGGAGGCCTATTTTAGGAGATCATCAAAGTGTTCACGAGGATCAGTTGTTTTATAGAGAATCTTACTATAGAGATTACTGCTCAAGTGACATAAAAGGTGAGAAAGGAAATTATTACTTAATTGAGATAGGAGAACCGGATCGAGTGGGAAAAAATTGAAAGATATTTTCCTATATTTAAAAGATAGGCATGCAATCACTTTGGGACTTGAGGCCTATTCTTGATGATTTAGAGATCCACCCTACCCCCACCTAGTAGCACAAGAGCTAGTTGCCTAAAGAGCCTGACCTATTTGCAGAGCTATTGGAAGTAAATGAGTATTACTAAAAGCTTAGGGCCTGTTTGGAAGTGTTTTCAGGTGTTTTTGTTTTATTGTTTTTGAAAATAGTTTTTTAAAAATAGTTTCTAAAAACTGTTTTTGAAGAACCAAAAAATAAAAAAACTTGTTTGGAAATAAATTTTGAGAACAATTTTTTGAAAACAAAAGAATAGAAAATTCATTTGGAAAAAATGTTTTAAAA
>JANHAO010022401.1:0-12246 GCA_026873985.1 Saraca asoca
AAAACTAAAGTAAAAGTAAGGCAAAAATCACAAATTAACAACCAATTAAGAGGTGATATTCATCATTTTTATAGGTATTTTATTCACTTATCACAAGGCTAATAGCATTCTGCTGTTACTAACTAGTAGATCATCTAGTACCTCCAGCTCTATATGGCATCATCCATCTATTAGCTGTTAATATATGTGATGATGATGCTCCAGTTGATGACAGTAGAATTGGCTATAGTGGTGGCTGGTACATGTAAGTAGGGGTTGCTAGTTGCCATATGAATGAGGAGAAGATGGGGAAAGAAAATGCTGCTGGCTTTGCTGCTGTTGTTGAGTTTGCAAAAGCTACTCCATTCGAAAGTAAATAACTTGTATTTGTTACTGCATCTCGCAATAGTGTGCATGAGTTGCTGCATCACAACAGGTGAAATGCTTTTAAAGTGAGATACAATGACTGATACAACTGTCTTTATGATGACCTTAGGCCCTAACTTGTAGATTCGTCCTTTCTTCCTCCCATCCAAGGTATCCATCTACAGATTAAAGTCAGATATTGGGCCACTTCACCAACCGTCTCCCTAGTGACTTCTGTACCTCCCTGTGCATGAATGTGAGCCAAGTCCTCCTTTCCTTTGTTGAAGTTCTTTTACAAATTGAAACAATTAATTATTTAATATTATAAATATAATATTTTACTACCGAATATCAATACAATAATAACAAAAATGTAAGTTAAGAGAAGCTACTTATATAGTACTATGCAACTCAAGATGAGACTTGCTGGCCTTTCTTGTGGATATAGATGTAGCAAAATAAGCTATCCACAGAAGGCTTAACCTCAGTCTCAATTATCTGCACAACATGAAAAATATCATGGATAATGCAGATTGTGGTATGAATATGACTACAATAATATAAATGATATAAATAACATTATGTTCAACTAACGTTACCATGTATTGTCGATGCTCTGCTATAGGAATGGATCTTGCATCTAATGCCTTGTTCATTTTATTCTATTCAGACTTGGATTTGGACTTAAATTTAAGGTCCTCCCAATATTTAAGAAGCACCTCCCATTCTTCGTCCTCAATCCAACCAGACTGAGTGGGTATCTTCTTATGCATCTTATCCATGATATCCTTCATTTCGATGGAACCCTTGTCGTCAAAGTTCTTCCACTTGTCCTTCTCATAAGAAGGGTTCCACTTCCAATATTTATGTAATTAAATAACAAGGAAAATATCAAATAGTTGGAGAACAATTAAAAAAAAAATTTAAATTATAAACAATATAGAAACTTTATCCCAGACTTCGTATATAACATTTTCTAGGTGGTCTTTAGAATACTCTTCCACGTAAGCCATACACCCTCATACTTGCTCATGATGATATAGTGTATGGTGTCTATTTGCTCATGGGTTGGACAGAACTTAAAAAAATAAAAATAAACATAGTTAAAAAATTAAAAAATAAATTTCCTATCAAAACAAATATTTAGGCATAATCAAGAATACATACTTTATCCTGTTGGGAATGGTCTCCCCTTATGGGTATCTTAGGGAGTACAGGATGTCTCGGGGTAGATGTCACACTTGAAGATGGTGGTGCCATATGTAATAGTGTCTTCTATATATTTGGGGATAACTCCTATCTAGATACCCCCATTTGGCTAGAAGTAGGTCACAGTATGAGCATAAATGTGTAGCTAGGAAGAATGAAAACCAGTAGGCTTTGTCTAGCCATCACTTGTGAACTGCTACCAGGGGCATCCTGAGGGAACCTTATCCCTTTGATCATTATCTTCTACCTCATCCACCTTTACGACCCATCATCTGTAAATCAGCCTAAGCTTCATCAGGAGGCAAAAATGAATAGAGTAATTTAGCACTAGAAAATAATCATATATATGTTAAATGAATAAAGTAATTTAGCACTTATAAGAGTAACAAATTAACATGTCAAACATTAAGTGGTAGTATCATTCATTGAATTCTTCCTCTATATCTTCTTCTCCATCCTTTTCTTCATCTTTATCAACAGTGCCTTATTACTTGCATCATGTAAATCCTATGTCATACCACTAGAAAGTCTCCTTGTTCTATAAGTTTCTCCTCACTGTGATCAATCCACCACCAATAATCATATTTAAATTCAAATTTTTATAAACTAACCTTACCTTCATCAGAAAGTAAAAAATTTTCTACATTTATGTTTGGAGCACGAACACCTTGTACGACCATCACATAGATAAATAGGCTAAGTTTTTACAAAATTGATAACTCATTAAGAAAATCTGTCTTACATCCACTACTTCTTAGAAGAAGTCTATCATATATTCATCTACAGTGTTCCAGAATTTTTATATTTTGTTTTGCAAAGTTTACATTGAAATTTGTTAAGTCTTCATAAATGTCTTAATTTATATACATTTTTTCTCTTATTTACTAAATATTTTCAAAAATGTGAAAGCCATAGAAAAGTTTGCTAATATTTCTTCCTAACTCCTAAAAAAATTCTTTTGACAAAGTTTCTGCAATAATAACTACATTCATATTTCCAATAACACAAAATTTTAGTTTCAATAGTTTCATTCATCAAATGCTAAGCAACAACAAAATTAATAGTTAACATCAAGAAGAAAATTAATAATTTAAAAATTAAAAAAATCAAAATATATATAATTTCTAATTTAAAAATAGTTACTAACTCAAAATTACATAATTCTTAAAGTAATATCAACAACACTATTAAATATGTTATCTAATTACTTAATCCTACTTAATCTAATTCATAATATATATAATTCTTAAATCTAATTCAAAATATGTAATTATTCAATCCTAATTTATACAAGAAAATAAAACTAATAATTAAAAATCAGCTCCTATCAAAATATCATGATGTTAATCATCCATTTTTGTTACAAGTTAACTATATTGATATTGAAGTCAGAGAAATAATTGGATCAAAACAAGAGTTGTAGTTGTTGATCAATATAATTGAACTAAAAGTATATGCTAAGCACATGATGAGTCGTTACCTTACAATTATCGTGTTGCTTTTATTTTAATTTTAATTTTATTTTACAAGGATACATGTTCATTTTTCTACGGGTCAGTTTTCTTGAACAATTATTCAAAAAAACTACTCATATTCCTTATAAATAGTGCACAACGCACTAATAAGGCTAATCATCATTTTTAACCACTCAACTTATGAAAACATGCTCTGTGTTAATTGTAGCACTCTGCTATACATTTTAGAGCCTTGTGATCATTTTAATTAGGAGGAATCCTCTCACTTCTGTACTTATAGCTTCATGTGTCATTATTGTGTCTTTTGATGTAATCTAGAGCCATATGAAGTGGAATATATATATATATATATACTTTTTTCAACTATATTGCTTCATCAGGAAATCCCAAAAGGTCAAAATTTTGCTTATATGCTATGAAGGATCCATCTTGGATTCAGAACTTTTCAACTTGTGAAATTTGGCCTAAAACAAATTGGCATGCCCAATGGGATGCAACTAAGGTATTCTTACTCTCTGATTTTGCATGATTGAGAAAGTTATCAAGCAAGAATACCTTCGATTTGCTGATAAAGGAAAAAAATGATAATTGACTAAGATCATTTCCTAACAAGTGCAAATCAGAGTTGAATGAAGTGAACATGGCCAAAGTGAGTGTGGAACCCCTTTAGATGCACATTTCATACCTAAAGCTTACTAAGAGAAAGGCGAGCTAAATTCAAAATTCTTCAAAAGGATTAACGTTGAAGGCGGGATAGTCAAAATGTGTCTAAGATGCGAAAATAATTTTGATAAGGTAAGAGTCTTGCTTGCTAATTTAAGGAAACATGATAGAATAAACTCTAAAGAAAAAGAAAAAGCCAAAAAGAAAGAGAAAATGAGAGAAGTTGAAAGAAAAAAAAAGGATATAAAAGAAAATTTGATCTTTAAAAGAATCAAATTTGATTATCAAAATCAGTTGAATAAAAGATAGAGAAATTATTTTAACCAAACTTGAGTACCTTAATGAGATATGCCGAATGAAAAATGGGTAACTAATGAGCATAACCAAAGAATAAACAATTATGGAAGCCTAAGATTCCAAAAGGGCAAAATAAAGGGCACAACCTAAATTATCAACCTTCACCTTCGATAAGGACTCAAAAGCATTGAGTGGAAAGACAAGCTACTTTTAGAATGAGATAAAAAATAGGATGATATTTTGATCAGATTCCAACAGGCCCTAGAAAGTCAAATGGCACAACAAAAATGGAAGAGAAGACTAGCTTAGAAATTTTTTTAAAAACTATAGGTCAGAAAATGGAGATTGACATGATATGTGTTTTATGAAATGATTTTTCTGCAAGTTCTGAACAATATTTATGATGAAAATGATTGTAATAAAGCAGTCATCTTATATGAGAGCATCTATGTTTTCTTTGAAAGACCAACAAAGCAAATGAAAGTCTTTGGTGACCTTTACATATAAAAGCCTATGTCGATGGTTAACCAATAAATTGCATTGCGGTCAATGGTGGTGTTTCTGTGACTTTGATGCCAAGGTCAACTTTTGTAAAGCTTAGAAAATCTGCCAAAGATTTAGTGTCATTGAGCATTACAATATTAGATTTTAATACGAGGATGTCAATTCAAAATGAGTAGTGTTGGTCAATTTGAAGGTCGGTTCAATATCTCGAATAACTTTTTTTGTAATGGTTCCATCCATATCAAGTTATAACTTATTGTTTTGATAAGATTGGATGATCCACGCTGCTAGTGCTATACCTTTGACTGTTTATCAAAGGTTTGTAATATGGTCTGATGACAGTCAATTAGAATGTGTCTTAGCTTATGACAATCCTTATTATGTTCAACAATGTAATGTTAAGTTTGAAATCTACAGTTCTTACATCAAACCCTTAACAATTGAAAGTGACTTTAACCCAGAAGGAGTCAACATTTGTATTCTAAATTCATTAGGATTTTTTGTAATTCTAAAGGTTGTGGACTTGGGTTTGGCTTGTGAAAATAATGAATGACATGCAAAAGCATTTAGCTTAGTTGTTGGCTTACATGGTCAAGCGAAAGGAAGAAATCATTCTCCTAGATTATATTTATAATAACAGTCCACTTGGATTTCTCAATTCATATTTGAAAAATGAAGAAAAGAAAATTAAAGCCTAAGTTCCTTTACAAGAACTGAATTTGGAAACTAGAGATGAAAAAAGGCTAACTTACATTAATGCACTTTTACCTAAATTAAAAAAACTAAGAATGATTTAAGTACTAAAGGAATAATAGATTGTTTTGCATGGAGTTATGAAAAAATTCCAGATCTAAGTTGAAATTTAGTCGAACATAGATTGCTAAATAAGGAAGGATTTCAACCACATAAATAGGCCCTTAAGCATTCTACTTCTGATATTGTTCATAAAATTAAAAAAAAAAAAGATTGAAAGACTACTGAAAGCTAAGTTCATCCAGAAAACCAAATATGTAGAATGGATATCAAATATAGTCCTAGTGATGAAGACAAATGGAAAACTTAGAGTATGCATTGACTTCAAAAATTTGAATGGTACAATGCCGAAAGATGAATACCCTATGCCAATAGCCAACATGTTAATTGATTCGACATCAAGGCACATTGCTACTAGCTTCATGGATGGAAACATTGGATATAACATAGTTTTCTTTGTGAAGGATGATATGTTAAAAATAACTTTCAAATGTCTTGGATTGATAGGAACCTTTAAATGGGTGGTGATCCTTTTTAGCTTGAAGAATGCAGGAGCAACTTATCAAAGGACTACAAACGTGATCTTTCATGACTTAATCGTAAAACAATGAAATATTACATTGATGATGTAGTAATCAAAGCTGAATCTTATGAAGAGCACATAAAAAATTTAGTCCCCAGCCTTTGAATAAATACATCTAAATAATATGAAGATAAATCCTTTGAAATGTGCATTTGCTAGTTCATCATTTACTTTTTTTTTATTGTGTTATCATATAAGTATTTTTTTTTCTAATAATGTTATCATATAAGTATTTAGCTCATATTATACTATTGTTTATTATTTTGAGCCCTATAATCTATTTTGCTCATATGTTTAATCATACATTCATTATATTTTTTTGAACTTTTGTAAATATTAGTGTTTGTATTTGTGTATAATATCTTATGACAATTGTTCTTAAGGTAAAGGATATTTTTAAAGTTGAACTGGGTGAGTCAATGAAACTTTATGAAAAAAATCTAAATATCTTTGTACACTAATTCATTATATGTGTGTCTGTATTCTTAGCTATATATCAAATCATCTCATATGATTGAATCTTTAGGCATATTTTTTGTCTGAATCGCATCTCCATGCCACCTTTAGTCTTAAAAAAAAATTTAGTTATAGACCTTTGTCAAATGATGGATCAAAGTTGGGAAATTCAATTACAAGTGCAATAAATATAATTTCCAATATTCTTGAGGCAATTATTTTTTTTTTCATTTAGTTATTTTTTTATTTTTGTTCAAATTTGGTCATAAAGTTGGATAAATTTGACTTGTAAATTTATAAAAATTAACAGGACAAGTCAAAATAAGATTTTTTTTATTTAAATATGTCGTGCTAAATAAGTAGAATTTATTTCATTTTACTTTATTTTATTTCTTTGATGATTTTATTAATTTATGTTACAATGATTTTATTTTAAAAATATGTCAAACACAAAAGATTGTGCCTACGACATATCAAAGTTAAGTAATCTGATTACAAATGCAATTATGATGATACTTAATATTATTGAAGCATTTATTTTGTTTAAATCCTACCATGAAGTTGGATGGATTTGACATTCAAATCGATTAAAATTAAATCAATCATACTATTACTTTCTTAGGTTCTAAAGAAGGAATGGTGAAAATTGAAATATGTAAATATTGTCTCAATATAGCAAAGCAGTGTTCAAAAATCCTCATTTATAGTTTTTGCATTCATCTTCAACATTTTTTTTTCATAAAAACTTATTACCATATTAGGTTTTATTTATTTATTTAGTTATCTATTTTTCTTTCTTTATTTTTTTCTCTCTTTTGAAACATTATCTTATAACAATTGCTATGAGCATATATATTATTTTGTACAATAATAGCTTTACGTTGCCCATTCTTATAAGGACCATATAGTAATATCATTGTTGATATTAGGGAATCTAAGGGGGGACATAAAAAAAACTCAATAATAGTAATCTTTCTACAGCCAATTTACTTTATTTAAAAGGTAGTATAAGAGCAAAGAGACAATTGTTCTCCTAATCGACGTTGTAGGATGCTTAACACCTTTCCTACACGTAACCAACTCCTAAATCCAAACTTTGGAAACACAAACTTCATGAGATGTTCCAATCACACTGTTAAAAATAATTTGCGACAACTCATTTTCTTTTCTTCATTGTTTGATATTAATATATATATATATATATATATTCAGACTTTGCACCATTCTCTTTTACTTCATCGTGGAAACTTCGCAATAGTAGGTTTTGTTACAATTCGCTCTAAATAAGATATAGTGTCAATTGCATTTGGATTCTATAAAAGCAATATAAGTATTTGAAGCAGTAAAGGGTTTACGGAATGAAATCAATCGGGAATACCCTTAACTGTACTATATCTTAAGCAGTTGAAGAAACTGGTTGCAAAGTTGGTTAAGTAGGAGTTTTAGACATAGTACGTTCAAAAATTGTACTACTTGTCCCCTTCAACTTGATGATCCTCTTCCTTTAAGAAGGCTTTTTCAACCTTTTTCTTTAGATGCTACTTCTTTTTCAACCACCTGGGTGCTGGTTGTTCTAGATTGGATTTTCCTCTGATATTTTCTTTTCTTTTTTGGCGCTAGTGGTTTGACAAATGGAAATATAGCATTTGGTTCATCATGTTTCCATTGCACTTCCTCGATGATGGCTTCTGCCATATCATCTTTACGAGCTGTGCCAAGAATTTTAATAGGCACTATAGCATCTCAAAATAGTCATAACAAAAGTTAGCATATGTAAGTTGAGATAAAATATAAAAATCAAGTGAATTACCTAAAAGTTTCACCATAAAGGCCACCAGTAATTGTTTAATGTTGAAAGGATATAAGAAATTATGGGCAATAATAATGTTAGGAACAAGATTTAGATTGGCATGTTTGGCTAAGCTAAAAGGAGCATTAAGTATAGGGTTTGGTTTCGATTTAAAAGGTGGTATGTCCATCTTTACCAAATGACTTTTATTATAAGCTTTTTACCAGGATAAATGACGGTGTTCATAATAAGTATCCTTTTTCTTGTTAAGGATTTCATTAGCCACAATAACTGTATACTTTAAATATTTATGATAATACTCAACTTTATACTATTTTTTAAAGGCCAATATTCTAGTAATATGCTTACCTATTGTCTTTCCCGAAGCTTTTGCAGTCTGCATAGTCATATAATTAGAAAGCTTGCCAGAGATAGGTGCTTCAAAATAGAATTGGGTTTTAGATAACCACTACTTTAAGGACATTACCATATATGCAAGACATGAAGAGAAATTATGTAGCTCAAACTATGTCCGCATGCTAACATTACAGTCCTTGACTTGAGAGCATTTAAAGGGTCTCAAAATTTGTGCTTAGAACTGTTTATCTAGAAGCATGGCCGGACATTGTTATACGAAGGCCATGTTGATCGGCCAAGGTATTTAGTGGAAGGAGTTCAACCCTTGAAGAAGACCAGTAAGAAGGTATTGAGGACATAAAAATTTTGATCAAATTTCAACACTTTGAGAATCAAATAGGTTTGGATTAGAAGTAAACTAAGATGGGGCACAAGACTAAAAAAAAAACATCAATAGATGTTATAAGAAATGATTATCATTAAAAGAGTATAAAATTGAAAAGAGAGAATCAAATGGTTCTTTAAGAAATTTCAATTCAATTTATTCATTTAAGGAAGCATGCAAAAGTTTGGAACCACATGACAAAGTTTTGAATTTTGGGTTGAAATTCTTTGAAAAGTTAAAATTTTCTTATAGAGCTACAGTTAACCATAATTTTAGAATTCAAAAGGCCCTCTTAAATTGGATATGAAGTCATGATCCTTAAGATGGTCGACAGTTATATTAATGTTGTAAAAAAGATTGGCCAACACAAAAGGGCTTAGAGCCAGATTTTAACTCTCATGTAATAAAACAACTAAAAGCAAAAATGAAGAAGCTATCTTTAGAGATGAAACATAGAAGAGATGTTTGTAAAGCTAGAAAGTAGAAAGACGATGTGTTTACTATCAGAAATTGAAGTATTGGGCAAACCTTAAAATTTTGTCAAAAAGGTCAAATAAGTGGAATTTTTAATTGAAATGAGAACAAATTATTGGAAGTTCTTGGTCGATGAATAGAGCAAAGGTAAGACAATTTTGTCATTTAGCTTTAGGCCAGTGATAGAAATGATGTCAAAAGATGAGGATCCAATCATGCCATATGAAACATGGAGATTGTTGGTAGAAGGAGACAAAACATAAGGCAACCCTAATTAATGGCAAAATGCATTTTAAGGATAAATGAGACAGTTGAATTATATAAAAAATATTTATTTCTTTCCAAAATTGTTCTTTTTCCAATTGAACTCAGTCTAGCCAGTTCAAATTGTAGAAGGACTTGAAAAATTCCTAAAAACCTTAATAGTTTTAGACACCTATAAGATGATAACAATAGACTTGAATAATAGTAAAGGTTTGTACAAAAATAAAAAATTCAAGCATGATTTTTTATTAGGAAGAGGACCCAAGTGAAAAGTCGGTGGTTCATTTCATCGATGTCAAATTCAGTAGAAAGGATTAATACCTTGAACTAGAAAATTGAAAGTCTTTTTGAACAAAGATCTAGAACTTTACTGGCTTCAGGCGCATGACAAGATGAATTAGAAGCAATGGTCATGAGTCTTATGAACCTTTGTTTGAAAATTGAAGATTGATGAAAGAGAGGAAAGCACACACTATAAAAGAGCTCAAGAGAAAAGAATATATCACTAAACAATTTGACAAGGCAAAAACCAAATGAAATTTGAAGAATCAAAAGACAATTAAAAGTTAGAGAAAAAGGTAATTATTTTTCATAAATAGCACCTTGGAAAGACACGAAAGGAATAGCTCTAATTATCCACAGGCTTAGCTGCTATCATTGTATGTTGGAAAACATGCAAATTTGTTAGTTAGTGATTTTATGTGTCACGGAGCAACTCAAAAGTTATAGTTTTGGTCAAACAATTCTTCCAAGACTTTTTCGGCATGTCTTTGGATTTCATGAATTAGTTTATTACTTGAATCAAGGTCATGAGGACACAGTTTGGCTCAATTTTTATTTTCAATTAAGGTTTTAAATATGTCGCAATTTTAGCAATCAAACCAAATTAAAAAGGCCTTTGTTAGCCATCCATTTTTTGTACAAGTTGATTATGTTGATATTGAAGTTGAAGGCATGGCTGGATTGACATAAGAGTTGCAATTGTTAATAAATATAACTGAAGTAAAAGAATGTGCTTCAGCACATAATGAGTAGTTACCTTGCAGTTGTCGTGTTATCTTAATTTCAATTTTATTTATTTTACTAGGACATATATCTATTGCTCTAAAGATCAATTTTCTTAAATAATTATTCCAAAAATCTATCCAAATTCCTTATAAACAGTGCACTAACAAACTAACAAGGCCGATCATCAAATTTAACTACCCAACTTATCGAAACATGCTTTGTGTTCACTATAGTACTCTATTGATCCTTTTAGTTGATAGGAATCTCGTCACTCCTCTACTTAGAACTTGATATGTCATTATTCTATTTTTTTTTCATATAATCTACAACCATCTAAAATAATATATATATATATATATATATAATACTTTCTTCAACTGTATTATTTCTTTAAGAGATGTCGAAACATCAACATCTTACTTTTCTGCTGTAAATGATTCATCTTGAAATCAATTTTTTTTTTTGACTTATGAAACTTGACTCGAAACATAATATACATTGCTATAGAATTGAAAACGAGGTATTAATTAATTTCTTTATCTAGCATTTGATAAATATATATACACACACGCGCACTTGATGACGAATGACCAAGTTAGCCATTGATGCAAAGTGAAGACTAATTAGAGCCACAACCTAGTTGGTATATAAATTATCTAATAATTAATAAATATGTCGGCAGATAAATCCATTCTTATTTTCCTCGTTCTTCTACTGATGTTTCACACGTGAGGAAGACAACTTAAAAAAAAAATTTCTAAATGCAACAATATGTAATATATATATATATATATATATTCTCTAAAATATAAGATATTGAGTGAAGTGTATCATATAATTATTGACAAGAAAAATTAATGATTCAGATTTGATAAATAATAAATAATTAAAAAATAATTTTTAAATTTATAATTATTTGTTATCTTATTTTTTATTAAAATTATAATAATACATCTTATTTTTTAAGTGTATCTTATATTTAAGATAAATTACATAAATCTAAATGAAAATATCTCATTTTCGTACTATCTAATATCCCAAGAGTTTTATTATATATATAAAAACACAAGAAGGGCAAAAGATGACAAGAACCTCTTTGTTCGAAAAATCAGAACTGTTAGGTATAAAAATCTAATAATAGAGTTTATCATTACCAAGATCTTTTGATAAATGTATTTTTTATTAATCGGATGTTGACTAGGTGTAATCTGATATTATACATAGTTGATAGTTGATTTGTCTTATTTTTGCTTTTAAGCACTTGATAAAATTATTTATTTTCATGCATCATGATATAGCAAGTATTAGACACAATTTTTATCATTTTTATAGAAATAAAGTTAAACTAAAATCATTATCTGCCATCAATCATGGATGTTTATTTTAAGACATTGTGGAATGAGTTTAAACTTATATGTATTAAATTATTTATTTCTCACATCAACTAAAAATTGACTTATATCAAAATATTTAACTACTTTAAAAATGTAATTAAATGATATAATTTTAATTTATCAAATATAATAAATAAAAAATCTTAAATTTCTTATATTATCAATCTGACTTATGCTCATCGGTTTATTATCAAATAACTCAAATCCAGGTGATGACAAGGTAAAACTTAATTAATCATTTTCTTGTATTATTATTATTATTATTATTATTATTATTATTATTATTATTA
>JANHAO010022402.1:0-12213 GCA_026873985.1 Saraca asoca
TTATACAAACCATGCTTAGTTTTAAATGCAATTTTCCATTCATCACCTAGCCTTATCCTAATTTGATGATAACCATGTTTCAAATCAATTTTAAAGAAAATATAAGAGCCATGCAATTCATCTAACATGTCATGAAGCCTAGGGATAAGATGTCCATACTTTACAATTATTTTGTTGATTGGTCGATAATCAACACACTTTCTCCAAGAGCCATCCTTCTTAGGCATAAGCAAAACAAGAACTACACAAGGGCTTATGCTCTCTTTAATGTAGCCTATTGCAATGAGCTCCTCCAATTGTTTTTGAATCTCCTAGATCTCTTTGGGATTTGTTCTATACGCTGCCCAGTTAGGAATGGAGGCTTTAGGAATGCAATTAATTTAGTGCTTAATCCCTCTTAATGGTGGCAAACTGTGGGGCACTTCCTTGGGGAACACCTCTAGATATTGCTACAAAATAGACTTAATAGCACTAGGAAAATCATTATTTTCATGTTCCTTATTCAAAATAGCACTTTTGCACACAAGAATTAGAATAGGCCGATTATAATACAATGCTTGCCTAATATCACTAGCCTTGGCAAAGACACTTCACTTATTTTTTTTTCTTGTTTTTCACTCTCTCAACTTTCTTTTATCACTCTTTCTCTCTTTTTCTTCACTTGCTTTTTCTTTACCTTTCTTTCTTTTCTTTTGATCCTCTAGAATTTGCTTGGGGCTAAGGGGTACAAGAGTAATAGTTTTATTGTTCATCTTGAAGCTATACTGGTTGGTCAAGCCATCATAGATGACTTGGCAGTCAAATTGTCGTTGCCTCCTAAGCAGCAAATGGGTAGCTTGCATTGGCACAACATTACACAACACTTCATCTTTACACCTCCCTGCAAAGAAAGAAACTAGCACTTGTACAATACCTTTATCTCCCCATTTTCATTCAACCATTAAAGCTGTAAGGAGTGGGATGATCTAGGGTAGGCAAAGATAATTTTTCAACCATGATTGTGCTAGCAACATTTGCATAACTTCTCCCATCTATAATTGCAAACCTTTTCTTGAACATGGCATCTAGTATGGAAAATGTTCTCTTTTTGTTCTTCATTACCCTTCTTAACTTGGACAATCAAAGATTTCCTCCCAATTAGTGCCTTTCCTTTAATCGCAACTTCTTGTAAGTCATTGATTTCTTTACTACTTGAATTGGATGTCTCTGCCTCCCTCTCATGCTCACTAGCCAACTCCACCCTTCCATTATCCTTTAATATCATGACTCTCTTGTTACGATAGTCAAAAGCATAATGGTCGTGACCCAAACACTTGAAACATGGGTCTTTCTAGACTCCTCCTCCTATTTTACACAAGTTGATCCCACCAAATGATAGCATTATCCATGAGTTCCATAACCTCTACTTTCACCTTCTTCTCTTCCAAATAGTTATGACATTCAAAGATTAGTTCCACTTTCTTTTCCCATTCAAGGTAGGCTTCTGGATCATTTTTGCATTGAAAAGATAGAATTGTCATCTTAATATTGTGTAAACTTGAATCCACCCTTTCTCTTCTTGGTCTCTCTTATCTTCTATCCTTTTTTCTTTCACTTCTTTTGGTTTCATAATGAGAAGTGGATAGCTCTTCTTCTTTGTTTATTCTCTCAAATCTCCTTTATTCCTTCCATGTTGGTCATGTGTTCATCTAACTCTTCTCTCATAAGAATGTCTACTATTTTTCACATTTGTGATTCTTTCCTCAAGTCCATCAATCTTCATATTCACTCTCTCAAATTGTTGTTGCATTGCTCTTAGAGTGAACAAGACTTCATTAAGTTGTTATCCATTACCTTCCATCTTTGCAGCAAAATAAAAGTTTTGCAAAACAAGCGTTAGGAAAATATGGACTTCACAAGTTCATGCCCTCATAGGTGTTTAGATCACTTTACTTGTGTTTGTTCACACAACTAGGCTTTTTCCCTCAATTGCGCTTAGAACACACTTGTCTTTTACCACTCTAGTCCTCTTCTTTAAGTCCTATGAGAACTAAAGAGACAAACTTGGATTTTACAAATTGTAGCACTTAATATCACCTAAGACTCAAATCACTAAAAATGTGGCATAAACCAATAAGAATAAGGAATAAGGAATGAACAAGGAAAACATAAACAATTGGACAACACAAGAGTGACAAGTTTCGACCAAACCAGAATTTTCATGGTAAGGCAGAAAAATTTAAAGGGAATTCAATGAAAAGTAGAGGAAAATTCAAGTACATACAATTTAAATTGATTTCTAAGCTAGCATATTGATCATGCAATCCAACAAAAATATATTCAAGTCGAATACGATGGAATTTGACTCAAATTAGACAAGTATTTTGGCTTGAATGTAGCTCAGAAAGTTGCAAAAAAAATTTCTTTGTTGGATAGCACTTGTTCTTCTTTTTAGAACTTTTTCTTTTTTTATTTCTTTGATTCTTTTTTCATTTTTCTTCATACTTGTTCTTTCTTTTGTTTTTCCCTTTCATACTTCTTTTGTTTTTGTTTTTCCACTGCTCTTTTTTTTTCTTTCTTTTCTTTTTCTCAACAAGTTGTTTGTTGTCTAGAATTTTTAGCACTTAGTTTCCAAGAATTTTGAGCTGCCATCAATGATTAAATCAACCACAATTGTCCTAAATCAACTTCCAAATAAGCAAAACTTAAGGCAAAAATTGACACAAATTGTGACAGCTATAGCAAACTGATGTGATCTCTCATGGAGATGCCCATGGATTTATTTCCAATTCCATACCATTCAACACCAAAATTGAAAAAGAAAAAGAATGATATTTATGTCACACTCTAGAAAGATAAGAGGAGAGTGATAAGTGATAAAATAGACACCACAAAGAGCAAGATCTTTGATAAGTCTCAAATTCTAGCAAGAACCTTAGGAGAGCACTCTCCCGAGAAGAAATAGTTCTTTTTTCATAAATTTGTCAAATCTGAATGGTGAGGGATACATATTTTCCTTACTAGTAATTAAGTTCAATAATGGGCTGGATTAAAGTCTCACACAAGCCCAACCAAGCAAACATAAAAACTAGCTAAACAAATAAACAAATCTAAACCAAAATAAGGCCAAAACATCAACTAACAAAATTAACACAAAGTGGTGTCAAAATAGCCCATCAAACCAACCACAAAATGGTTTTAAATTAGCCACCAAACTACAAAAATAAATGAGATTAAACAATCCCAAAATAATACCAAAAATGTGTCAAAGGTGGTCTTAAAATAATACAAAAGAGTAGCCTAATACATGCTAAAAAATGAACCAAAATGTCTAGCCATATTGTTGTCCAAATGGTTGACATATGGTTGTCCTAAAGTGATGCTCAAATAGTTCCTTAAGTGGATGGCAAAACTTCTAAGCAAATGACCTTCCAAGTCTTAGCCCCTCATGTAAGCTCCAAAATGTATGACAAAGCCCTTGGATTGCATCTCTTATCTTTTTTGCTTTAGCTCTAGTCACGAGCCCACTTGGCACTTGCAAGGCTCCTTGATGATCCTTGGCTTGGGCCTCCATGTTCACATCATGTAATTTCTGGAGCCTCGGAATAAGTAGTATATAATAAAGCCTCTTAAATGATACTTTTTTTTCTCCTACGTTTACTAGGCTTACATGGTTTATAATGGGTAGTAGCACAAATCTTGTATTGTCTTTCATCGATACCATCTTTATAATAAATCATACAACCATTCACACAATAATCAATTTTTTTGTGCCCTAGGCCAAGTTTTTGAATTAATTTTTTGGCTTCATAAAAGTTAAATGGAACAAGATTATTGGATAGATGTGACTCTCACAAAGTTGCATGATTTGGTCAAAGCATATCTATGGCCGATAGAAGTCTAACTTGATACTTAGCATTCTTGCTACTCATGATAACTCAGTATGATTGTTATACCTTGGCCACAATGGTTGTTAGGCAGCTTCTAATATATCATAAAACCTTTCAGATTTTTCATTTGGGGATTCATCTTGGTTAGACTAAAAGTTCTCTTCAAAGTGCGAATGACCAATATCAAATATCATATTCTCAAACCTATTAGATGGTCCTATATCATACATTCCCCTAACATTAGATTGAACTTCTTCACACCTAGTTGTTTCTAGATTAGCCTCACCATCATCAGTCCAATACCAATAATTATCAATAGACCTACGTTTGTAAAGATAAATTTTCACATCATTTACAAGATAAAATCTCTTGTTTTTATGCTTTTTGCATGGACATCTAATTATACTATCTTTTTGATAGCTTGGTTGTTGCATCACATAAGAAACAAAGTTCTCAACACTACTCAGAAACTCTTATGTATATACATCACCTTTATCAAGAAATCTATTATACATCCACTTTTGATGATTTAGGCACTCACCCATTTGGATTCAAATTAAACTAATCAACAAAGACTTATTATAGCTTTTTCTAATAGTCATGCTAATTAATAAAAATAACAAAATTTCCTTTGTAACACGTTTTTCTAAAAGTACAAGTATATTTAAAATTAGATAATTCATTGAAAAGCTCAATCATAAAAATATAATTAATTTCAATTAACACCCCTTACTCCTCAACAAGTAATCATTCAAAATCCATTTCAGCCATCGCACCTAGAGCCATTCTTATTCTTCAATCTATATGTATAGCAATAAAATAAACGATTGATTAAGAAACTTACCTTTAAAATATGCAAGTATGCAACCTCAATTAACCAAGGAACTTAACTAATCAATGCTCACTACTACTGCTTGCACTCTTCAATCTTCAGGTTTCCAACTCTGAGTAGGTGTATATAATATTCTAGACCTTCAATCTTTAATTCATCTAATATTTTTGATGAAACTCTATTAAATGGAGTAACATCTTCATTTTAAAATAATATCAAAGAGACATATGATCACTGACAATAGAATAAAATAATCCAATATGGTGGATTACATTTGATAAATTAACTTTTAAATGTACAACAAAAAATTGTAAATGTCAATAGTAAAAAAAATAGAAATTGAAATTAGTAGCATAAATATAGACTAATGATGAATAGACAAAAAAGAACATTTAATAGGGCCACATCATAATGTCTCGATATAGAACACGGGCATGCAAATGAGTCTTGATATCATAGTTTAGAGGCTCCACCAACAACAACAAGATTCACAAAAACACGGGCATGCAAATTTATTATTTTGGATTCTTAATTTAATTTTTAATTAGAGATTAGTTAGTGATCATGAAAAAATTATTAATTTAAATTTGTTTCATGAACTTAGATGGCCACTTAGTTGGACAAAATAGACTTTTAGATGACTTTAAGAATTCCAATTAACTTAGATTAGTTGATTACTTTAGTGGGAAATATTTTAAAATATATTAGCAAACATTCTTCAAAATCATGTGAAAAACTAGACGTGTCATCATGCTCGCAAGCGTGATTGCGAGTTCAGCATTACACATTTGAGTAGAATTGCAATTAAATAATAGGATTCAAATTTGAAAGCTTCAATTTGACTCGATAAAATTTAGTTCAAAATATGATTCTACTCGCTTGAAGTTGCAAACCTTCATTAAGTCCAAAAATACATGTGATCAGAATCACAATCGCATGGCATGTTTGCTTGCCCTATTCGCACGAGCATGATTGAAAAAATAGTTTAAATTTTTCGATTTGAATATTGAATCTTGGAGAAGAAAAATATAAAATTTTGCAAGACACTCCTCTAGATCAACCCACCCGTTTGAGTTCAATTTTCCACTTGATAAACTATGATTGTATGAATCTTGTCTATGATGAATGGGTAATTTGATATAAAAGGATTCTTCATGTTTATTCATGTTTCGTGCATTGGTGCTAAAAATTGAATTGCACTATAATACAACTAATGAATCTAATTACTTTTTCCACCTTGATGAGTTGAATGAATGACCCAAGGACATAACTAGTTAAAAACAAAGATTTGTTCATGTTTATAGACTTGGTGTATTAAAAAACAAAGCAAAACAAAACAAAGCTGGAAACATTATACATATCATGTTTAGAAAATCACAATACTCTTTTTGCTAATTAAAGTTATGGACTTTGAGAACAATAGTAAAAGGCAAAGGTAAGAGATTTAGATTAAGAAAACAAATGAAACTATAAAAAATTTTATGTTTTGAATAGAATCAAAAAATGAAAACATAGATCTAAGTAAAAAAGAATTGAAAAGAGTGGAAAATTAAGGTAGTTTCCCTAAATTAAAACATGAGAGGAATGCATGTAAAACCTTGATGCTACCCCAAATTCATATATAGCTGGGTCAAATTGAGCTCTCACACACTTCATTTTGGCTGTAACACATAGGTTAAGTACTAGAAGACAAATGAAAGTCACTTACTTTATTGCCTAGGATTCTTATCTATCAACTTCTTCAAACTTTCATATCATTTCACAAATTAAAATTACTGCAACTACAGAAGAGGTCATTACGCTCAAATGAAAACAATATCAATTCATCCATCCATGCAAATCTAGAAAAATGCACTATAACCATCAATTGCTATCACCTTATCAATATCCAGATTTTGGAAAAACAAAGAGAGAGATAGAGAGACCTAGTTAAGTAGAACTCAATAATAGTAAAACAACAAAATATCCATAACAACTCAACTTTGATACTATAAAAAATTAAAAAATTACTAGTCTTTTCAATTTAGCTAACAAAATTATTTTAATGTTGAAAAACATTTGAAAAATAATTTCAATCAATTTTTATTATTGTGTTTTGTTGCTCTCTTTTTAATATGTTTTCAGGTTTCAAAGGAATGTAATTATGACTTAAGAGAGATTCAAGATTAGTTATAGGACTTATTTTTATTTTCAATAGGATCTCTTGTAAATAAACTCAATTGATTTTTGATCCAAACCTTTTTAACTAAACAATGAGGCAGAAAAACTATTTGAAGAAAATAAGTTTTATAAAAACTATTTTACACTTCATACATCAATTTACACATCGATTTATACCCTTAAAATTTTTACACACATCGATTTGATTTTCAAAATTCCTTTTACCAAAAGTTAGGAAAAATGTCTACTTCGATGTATTAATCGGTGCAAAGACTGTGAATAATAGATCATACTTTAATTACCACACCAATGAGTTAGTTACAAATAGACTGTAATCAATGTGATGATCAATGCAATAACTAAAAGTTAGTTATTTTGTTACAGACGGTTACACCAGTTGTAACAACCTAACTTCTTTCATTATATAAACGATATTCCATCATTTTTTCTATACAATTTTTCATCAAATCTAGTATGAATCATTCTGTGAAAAAGCTAAACATGATTTTCTCTCTCTGCCTCATCTAATTTCTAAGATTCTATCAAAATTCTAGATTGAGATCAATTTAGTTTATCTTAGATAGTTTGAGATTTTCATCTCAAAATTATACTTACCTCTTTTTTATTATTGTTTTTCTGTTTTTAAGATTTCTAGGGATTTACAAATCTTATATAGGTTAGCAAGAACTTGTCAATCTTGTATTTTTTTTTAGGTTTAGAAGAACCTGTCGCAATTCTTCTAGGTTAGCAAGAAGCTTGTTAAATTTTTGTATATTTGTTGTAAAACTGGCAATTTAAGAGCCTGATAATCCTGATAATTTTTGTTTTTAATTCAAAAGGCCTTTCGGTTGAGAAAGATTAAGTAGAGTAGACTTAGAATTGCGGTTTCAATTCAAGTTGAACCACTTTAAAATTTTTGTGTCTACTGATTTTTATCTTTACTGCTATGTTATTTTACATTTAATCTTACTAATCACAATCACACCTATAATTTGAGTATTAAGTCAAATAAAACAAAGGTGTATATAATTTCTCCAATAAGAAAAAGGCAAGATGCAATTAACTTCCATAAATTTAAATACTACAAATTTAGATTCTACATTCTTTTTATCCACCACTCCTGGCCTGACACAAAGTACCTACAGAAGTGAATGTAGAGCAAGAGAGTAGTAAAACAAGTAAGATGGTGAACCCGATCCATTGATCAATAAACTTTAACCAAGCCAATGATGAAAGGAGGCAACCTAGTGATGGATAATGGCAACCCGACAGCAAGCCAATAGCATTGTTGAGGGTCTAGTGCAAAGACAAATGAATGAAAAAGGGGATTGCTTGATCTAAAATTAGATTATTTTTTTTTATGGATTTCTGACATTTTTGACCATCGAAAAAACGCCAAATGCCACATGACATTTTCCTAACATCTAGAGACATTGGAAAATATGACATGTTTTAAAAATTCAATATTTTAAAAACTTAATTTTTTAATGGTGTTTTTATGTTTTAAGACATTGAAAAGTGCAATATCATCACTTGACATGACATTTCTGATGTTTCTACATGGTTTTTTTTTTTTAAAAAAAAGGTGGTCAATTTTTCTAACAAATAATTTTTTCAAAAAAAAAAAGGTGGTCAATTTTTCTAACAAATTAGGACTTCAGAATCTTGCCATGTCATTTTTCCAACTTTTATGGGCATCGAAAAAATTCCAATATAAATATTCTTCGTTTTCCAACGTTGTTTTTGAGAAACTTCCAACATCCAAATATTTTTGTTGAAAGGACATTAGAAATGAGTACGAAAAATGCATAATTTATTGTAGTGAATTCCTTATATGTATTATTTCAGTTAAACATATTTCGTTAAGTATATTTTTTAAATATTTTTTTATTTAATCAAAATTAAATTTTTAAGTAAAACAATGTTTAAATAGTACATTACCCTCAAAATAAGAGTAAACTTTTATGGAACCTAATTAGAAATTAACATAAAATATCTATTATTATATGTTATTTCTTGTTATGATCACCTTTAATGTAAGATTATGTAAGGCGCAAAACACTTTTGAGAAATTTATGTAAAATTCTTTTTTATGGAATTTGGAATACTTGAAAATTATTTGTAAAAGTGATTTTATGTGAAAAAAAAATCTATAATTTAGTAGTAACTCTTTTCAAGTGCTCTAACTTAATAAGACTAGTTATCGTTGATTTAAACTATTTAATGAATATTTGATTCTTAGACAACAAAAATATAATTTTATGCTTTAGTAAATGGTATTGTATTTTTATTAAATTAAATTTTTGACTTTTACATAGTGTATTTAATGAACTTCTTTTAATACATCAATTACTTATTATATTTTAGATAAACTAAAGTTTTTTTAATAAATGTTTGATATAGTAAATAAATGATTTGTTATTTATAATTATTTTAAATGCTTAAAGTGCCTTTAATTTAATTAACTAAGTGGTTTATATTATGATATAATTTATAAATTAAGCTTAATAAATGCTACTAAAATTCCATTGAGTTGGATTTTACAAATTTATAGAAGCATATTTGTTGCTTAATTATTATTACACTAGTTAATTAACTTATAATAAGTATATATCAATTTTAACTAATTAAAATCCAAAAACTTATTCATATTCATTGGATTTCATTCAGTTAAATCTTAGAGTAAAGTAAAGTATATTCAATTCACTAATTTAATTAATGGATGTCTTAGTCTTATATGTAATCTAATTAACTGTATATATTATTATTTCTTAGTTTAATTAATTTGGGCTTACTAATAAAGGAGCACTTAAATGTTCCTTTCATTTCTCTGTTAATGAAATAGAGAAGTCAAAAGCCTTCTTTGCCCTAACCCCACCTTTGTAATTTCTTCACTCCTTCTCCAACCAAACCAAAATCCCATTGCATAAAGACTAGCTAACATTTTTCCTCATATTTTTAAAGCAATTATCTCTCAAATGAGCCCTTATCATTGCTCCAAGTGCTTTTCAAGATTAAAAGGAAGAAATTTGAAGATTGGGGAAAGATGTTTTGTCATATTTTGTTATTATGTGAGGCCATTCTAGCTAAAAATTTAGGTAGAATACACTCTCTAATAGCTTTAATTATTACATATTAATATTAGTTTATGGGTAAAAGGGTGTAAAGAGTTTTAGAACCCTTAAAGGGGTTGTTATGTAAAAAAACATGATTTGTAGACTTCTACACTCCTTAATGGTCCTATGGTTATACATTAATCATAGCCTATGGGTGAATTAATTGATGAGAGTTTAGGGCATTTCAAAGCTACAGGAGCAAGCATTTCGATTTTGATGATACAGGGAAGTATGTTTATAGATTTTGAGATGATTTTATTGTCATAATGGCCTTAATTGATCCTATAATAGTCTAGGTGAGTGGTTGTTAGAATCTTCTTTTAGGTTTATGCATGTTGGTTTGGCATTTAATGCTAGTATTTTAATTATTATTGTTTAGTGAGTTTGTAGGATTTGCTATTTGGTGAATTTGTGGCTTGTAGTTAGTTAGATTCAAGATATCCAAAGGCCTTTTCTTAAGCTCAAAACTTTACTTTCAAGTTATAGTAAGAGGATGGATTAATTTAGAATGCTTTTTGGTTGGTTGAACAATGAATTATGTAGAATTTTCTGCTATGTTATGGTACATTTTAGAGAACCTTTAGTTGGTGCTAGTATGGGTTGTGTTTGATGCTTTTAAGGTATATTCCTAGCCTATTTCAAGCCAAGAGATTATATTTAATTTATAACAAGTGAGGGAATGAATTGATGATATTTAGGACTTAGTATGCTTGGTTTTTGGCTAAGGTTCTGTTATTTATGTTATTGGCTGGCTAAGGGTTGTTTGTATGTTAACATTGGTTGATTTTCATGTAGGAAAAGCTAGTGTATGATGAGTACAACCACTACCCTGTTTTGGTTGATTAAGGTTGCTAATGACTTTAGAAAGCCTTGAAATCTAAGCTCCATGAGCTTAGTTGTGAATGCATAATTTGTCCCCTTTTCTTTTTATATATGCCAGATAAAAAGTTATTTTATTTATGATTTTAAAACTTAAATTGCATATTACACTACAATTGCAAAATTATAAGGCTTTTTTTATAATTCAAAGGTAAAATGACATTTGTATATCCAAGTGATATATATAAATGTTAGACCTTGAACAGTTGTTTATGATTGATATTTAAACTCTTATTATGTTCATGGAAATGAATTGCCAAATGCTTATATGTGAATAGATTGTGATGAATTGTTTCTTATCTTTTTATAATGAATATGGTTTATAAAGAAAGTATAACTACTGATTTTTGTGATGAGTTGAAAAAATTGCATCCTTAGAGATTTCTCTTTAAAAAATCCCCCAAGTGCACTTGGAATCATAAAAGCTATGGCCATATTACATGTTTAGAGGGATAAAGAGAATGATGGAGAATTGACATTACAATTACATGGTAGGTGGTCTATAGGAACTCTACCTTGGATCCAATTGTTATATTGAAACTATTTGAATTCTTATGTTACATGTAAGTTATTTAAGTATCTGCCTATTTTCATTATTCATGAATTGTTTAAAATCTTAAATCTTAGCTTTGATTATTTTTTTTATGCTACATGTGTATTGTTAATACCTTTTCATCTTTCCTCTTTTTTACCATGAACTATTTGGAAATACAAGGTATGTTTTATGTATGGTTTTGGCATGAAAGATTTGTTGTATAAAGATATAATCTTTAAATGGATTTCTAGTTTTATTTTAAATATTAACTTTAAGTTGAAATCTTCTAACTTTCATTAGAACTTGTCAAAATTTATAGAATATATCTTGGAACCTAATTAAAAGATGGAAAGTGAGTTTCCGTATTGTTAAGGGGAGAATTTAATTTCCAAGGTAGTTTGATATATGAGTACTGTTGTATATGAAATTCGGTCTTGGACAGACCCTTGAGCAACTCAGAAACAATGAAGGAACCAGCCCGAGGAAATGATCAGGTCGCTACGACCTCAGGTTGCTTCGTGAAGTTATCTTTGCGGCTCGAGCTTGCGGGCTGCTAATCGAGCTCGACCTCAGCTCCATTACCCACAAACGAGCAAGCGACCTGGTTAAGGAAGCATAACCTGTGACCCGAGGGCTCGGTAGAAGACTAAGTCATGTCTTGCCCTAACAGACAAATGGGATCTCACCTGCAGAAGACGGCTTGCAGCAGCCGAAAGTAGAAGATTTAGTCTACATATTCTATCTTATACATTAAATGCTGATGTAATAGATTTACTGCATATGTAATTACCATTGTAACCTCCTTTCCTCTATAAATATAAG
>JANHAO010022403.1:0-12217 GCA_026873985.1 Saraca asoca
AGACCTCAAACTGGTGGATCTATGGGAGATTTGCTCAGCCAAAGGGAAGAAGAATTTTTGAAATTTGGAGCTCTTTGCTGCCCCCCTTAGGCCAAGCAAACCTATCAGTAGGCGCCCTTAGGTTGGCTGTAGACCTGAGCTTGTCGGCATCCGCTGCTTGGTGCAGTTGCACCAAGTGAGATGTTGGGCGTCCCGAGCTGGAATTCCTGGCTCAAGGGCGTCATGGGGACCTGCTATAGCGAGATAGCGGGCCCGAGCAGGGTGACTGGCTGCTTGGCGAACGGGTCTTGTGACCTTCTCGTTGGATCGCCTGGTCGTTGCCCCACGAGGCAAGGCTTGCTTCTCAAGATAGTCACGAGACGATGCCAGTACAACTTCACTGTGCCGCTTTCTGATGGGCGAAGCGAAGCTCGCTGAGAGCCTTTGGCGCGCCCAGGGCTTACGAGTTCTCGAGGTCATTTTTGTATATAACAGAGGGTGAAAATAATTAGATGCACTTAGTAGAGGATTATGTTTTATGGGTTCAGAAGGATGTTAATCAGAGACTTACAACTTTATAACATAATCTTTACTTATGACATAATGACCACACATGTAAGGTAAATGTATCATACTACCTTATTATTTCCATTTTGAGAGAGTTAGTGTGTGTATGCATGTATGTATGAATAGATATGTATATATGTATGACTTATTTAATGTATGTGTAAGTGACAAGTATGTATAAACCTTCACACGATTAGATAAATAGATTAAACATGTTACTGATGATTATGTATGACTAGGATGAGTGTGTTTATGGGCTTGTGATATTACATATGAACTATAATTGTATGTTTATGAATCAATTATGTTGTTACTTGATATACACCTTTGGATAAGAATTTGCTTGAGGAACTATATATGCATGAAAGACTAGGCTAGTTATGGCCCATGTATAGAACCAGTTGCTAGATGCAGTAGAATATAGATAGTATGATAAGATTGTATTTACAAATTAGTATGGTGTGCGAGTATTTTGATTGTACAATCTAATTTAATTTATACTCAAAAGTTAAGGTGGAAATTTCTTCACCAAGTGATCGTATTGACTCCTTTTTTTATTTTACATATTCTAATATTACTACTGTTCTTGCTGCTATCACTTGCCTTATAAAGATAAATCTTTTTAATATGTGGATTTTTTTAATATGTGGATTTTCCCTTACAGTGATGTTATGTTGCCAACCATGTAAACCCTTAGACTTTTCACTTTATTTTGGATTTCATTTTCAACATTATTTTAAGAATTTGCATTTGTTATTACTTTTGAATTTTAAACTTCCATGCTCACATTTACATTTATTTTATGAAAATTTGTACATTTGATCGAAGAATCCATTTAAATGTTTTAATTTATGAAAACAAGCTCAAGGTTCCTGCATTATCAGTTAAGTAACCCAAACAAGTTAAATTCTTAAAATTAGAAACATGTCAAATTGATTAAAAAATTTATCGGATTTATCGATATTTTATCAAGTTACTATAGAATTTAGGAGTATGATACGTTAATTCATTCCAAAAATAAGACATGTTATTAGTATCTTTTAGAGACTTGTAATTTGATATTTATAGATTGTTTGTCTCCTTAAACCATTTCAAAAAATCTATAAAGAGTATTATTGATTCTTATAAAAAGATATTATTTTCATAATACTTAAATCATAATTAACTACGTAATTATATGTATGTATATTAATATATGCAATCATAATATAGTTTTTTCATTTATTTCAAATATAAACTTGATAGTTAATACAAAGTGACAAAGCGAACTTTTTTATCTTAAACTTATTATTTACTTCAATATATAAAAAGGGATGTGTAGAAATTAATTCTCTTTTAGAAAAAAAAAAACAGAAATTCAATAACGAGGCAGTGCACACAATCGCCAAGCGAATCGCGTGGGAAGGCGGAGACGAGTTGTCACAGACGGACCCAGTGAGCTGACTGAAACGGGTCTGGGCCCCGCCCGAAAGTTGGCCAACTTTGTTTGCATGTGACTTTCTTTATCTCTGTTTTCTGCCTTTTCACACAATATTATAATGGCTATGGCCCATTCCCAACAAAATATCTATCGAAGGCAAAATCTAACTTCACCCACCAGTGTTCTTTTCTCCATCACATGCATATCCTCTCTCTCTCTCTCTCTCTCTCTTCATCCACATAAAACCTTAAAACATAACAATTAACATATAATTCTCTTATTCTCAGTCATTCACTCTAATTCTCTGATAAATAAATAAATTTAAAACTTTGAATCCCATCTATTATTAAAAAAATTGAATAAAAATAAAAATAAGAGAATAAAAAAAATTATTCTGATCCTAAAATAACAATATCCCTAAAACCTAATGAATAAGGATGATATATTTACTTTGTGTAGAAAATGGCAATGAGCCATTAGATCTTATAACTGAAAATGATCAACAAGGATACACACATGTAAAACGTGCCAAAGTTAGACTACAATTAATTCTCTAAAGTCTTCGAATGTGTTAGACTTTTAAATTTTTCTTTATTTTTTTATTATTATCTAATTTTTTTAATTATATAATTATGTTATATGACAAGATATGGGGCGGACCTGCATAGGACTGAGTGGGGCTTCACTCAAATTAAAAAAAAAATTAGAAATATAATATAGGGATTAAATTGAAAATTCTATAGGGACTGAATTGAAAAAAATTTCTAAATCTGGACTCTAATGTAAGACTATCAAACTTCAGGGGATAAATTGAAATTTTTTCATTTTTTTAATATGACATTTATCTCACCCAGCTCAGCTCGTCACCCCCCATTCCTAATTTCTTCGGATCTGGAAGCCTCCTCTGACCTCTCGCTGCATAGCGTCGATAGCGACGAACCATCGCACGCAGACGCAACACGCCACCGCAAGTAGCACGCCGCCGTGTTCTTCCTTGGTTCCTTCTTTGGTCAAAGTCGTCGGACCGTCCGATCCAGCAGATACAGCAGTCCTCCACTGCCCTGCGCAACCTGCGCCCTGTCAAATTTCTGCATCAGCCCCCTACTCACTCGAATTTCTGCGTCCGTCACTGGACAATATATTATTGAAAGATAGTTGGAGAAGGATAATTTCCCTTGACATTATTTATTTTTTTTATTTTTTTACTTCTGTTGGTTGGATGTTTTATAAAATTTGATAAATTAATTATATTTAAAATAATTCTATTGAAAGTTCAACTTTTAAAAAAATTAAATATTTTCAACATCAAATTATCATTTTATAAATTTCATAATAAATGAGTTAAATAAAAAAACATAAATCTCTACATAAAAAACAACAATTTAAAGATAAAAATATTTAACCTTATGATATATCAATCTTTTCATAAAATTATTCTTATATTTATTCATGATCTAATTATTTAAATTCACATAAGTATGCAAGTGATTGAACTAACCAAAAAGCATATATCACTTATTTATTTCTATGTGAGAAAAAGTTACTACCAAAACGTTGAGTCAATCATTTTTGATTCATTTACCCTCTTTTTATTAGATAATTATTTATTTATTTATTTTTTATTTAAGAGTTGGAAGTTCATCGTGTTAAATTTTATTTCAATTAAGTAAAAACTAGATCCATTTACTAATTGTGACAAGTTATATTCTCTCTCTAATTAATTAAGAATAATATTATTATTTATATGATTTCACAATGTTCTTGATTAAATAAGAATAATATTAGTATTGATATGATCTCACTTACAATAAAATACGAGCCTATGTATAAGTATAATTCTTGAGTCCAAATATTCTCAAAATGAAAATGCTAATTTAATGTTGTAACTAGTTCAAATATTTTATTGAAGAAGGATTATTGAAAAAAAATAGGTGTCAAAGTAAAGCTACAATAATATTAAAATAATTCTTAATTTGACCCACATGAGATCATAAATTACATTCCAAAAATGGAAGTACTTGAAGGGCAAGTACATGAGATAATATCTAAACCATTGAAGACAACTTTAATGTTTTATTTATATTACTATCTAAACCATTGAAGACAACTTTAATGTTTTATTTATATTACATTTGACACCTTGATTTGTCCACAAGCACACATAAGGTTGTCCTTACTTAGCATTTGTAGCAAATAGATTACAGAGAAAAATACAAAATCATCGTCCATTGTCCACATTTATGTTTTCAACATTCACATACATATTATTTAGGATTTTATATATGGATTATGATTTACACTTCGATAAGGACAAAGTTTTTATTTTTTAAGGTTCCAATTTTCTTGGAGGTCTCTTTGGCCATCTTTCTTTCATTTTTTATTTGAAATTATTTCAGCTGGAGTGCAGCGAATAATCCAACCGAAATTTCAAGCAAATGTGAAATATTATTATCTATCGATTATTGTAATTAGAACTATTTTATTAAAATTTTTTTATCATGATTAATGCCTAAATAAAAATGAGAAAAATGTACTTTTTTTTTGCTATTATATGAATTTTTCTTTTTCAATTTAAGAATGAGGAAAATACACAAATTGATTTATATAAAAATTTTGCGTACCTATGTATAGTTCTATCTCTCTTTTAAGAACTGAAACGTAAAAGTTATGAGGATCTTAATCCAATTAAATACCTATTTATCAAATCATCATGATAGCAGAAGGGCCTCCATTTGAGCACCATTAGATTTTGATTTCAGCAAAATATATATATGAGATTTTGATTGAAAAAGATGATAATCCTGATACATCTCAGGACTAAAAAATAAAATATGTTTTAAATTGAAGTCTATAATTACAATATAAAACGTAATATTATGGTTATAATTTTTTTTATAATTTTATATTATAAACTATATTTATTTATATTTTTTTATAATTTTACTAATTTTAATTACAATTATAATGGTAATTTGAGTCATAAAACAAAGTTGACAAGAACATTAAAGCAGAAATGGCAATTCAACAAATCAACCAACTTTCTTTTAGGATAAAATATATTATATTCTTTTAAAACTATGTTTCAATGTCAATTTATTTCTCTCAACTTCAAAATTTGATAACCACCTTAAAACTTTGACATAAACCAAACGGTCAATCCAAAGTTAGGGCAAATACCCTTTCTTTCTCATTAATTAAGTCTCAAATCTTAAAACTCTCCCACATTTGCAAAAATGGCAAAAATGGTGGGTTCTTTGGTGAAATATTTCTAGCCACAAGGTTAGAGAAAATATCCTTTCTTTTACAAAATGGTGCAATTTTTCACAAGGTTAATCAAACAGTAATATGAAAAGATATAATTTTGTCACTTGTTTAATCATTTAAATTGGTTGATATTTTTATGAATTTATTATAATTTTGATTTCATAAATTGTTTTTTTCTTTCGATTCTCTCCCTTTCTTTTAGATTAAAAATACTATAATTCACCTGTGTTATTGAAATAATTAAAAGAATTACGTTCATTATTTAGATGTTTGTGGAAAAGGTGAAGTCATACCTACGATATCCTTAGGGTGTTAATGTTTTGAACAACAAACAAAAAGTTTTGTTTTGTTACTCTAACAAATGAGGAAGATAGTTGAAAAACAAAATGTCTCATTATTAACATTCAATTGATAGTTTCATTCAAGTTAAAATTTTAGGGAATTAAGTTTTGAGTTTCAAAGTTGAAGGGACTAAATTAAAATTGAATCATAATTGTTTTAAAATCACTTCTTAATATTTAAATTGTAGATTGCATCGCATAATGTAATAATAATAATACTGCATTTAACATTCAATATTAGTCTTTTTTTTTTTGTTTCATGTAAAGCAATTGCAATTATATTATAATTGCAACCTTAATATAAATATTTGATATATCTCATAATTTTTACATTAAAAAAAATTAGGCTCAATTATAATTTTAGTCATCTAATATATAAATTGATCACATTTAATCTTTTTAAATATAATATTCTATTTTAATCTCTCTAATATATAAATTGAAATAAATTATATTTAAATTGATCATTTTTATCAAATTTAAGATAAAAATTTTGATAAAACTACAAGTTAGGAATTATTAGAAGAGAAAATTAATGTAATTCACCTTATTGTGTTAGAAAACTATAAATTACATGTCCTCTTATGACATGAAAATATCATAATTTGACCATTTAGCATCATACAGTCCACTAATTTCCTTCATAATTATTGCTAATATGAAATTTTGTATGCCAATCATGATTTTTAATTTTAATTGGATAAAAATTATTAATGTAAATATAATTTGATTTAATTAATATATTAAAAAATCAAAATCAAAATCAAAATTATATTTAAAAAAGATTAATTATGATTAATTTGTATATTAAAAAATTAAAATGATAATTAACTTAAAAAGTTAAAGGCCTTAAATTGAATTTACTACCATCCCTTTCTTCAACGTGGCATTGATGTTTCACGTTTGGAAAGTGCACGCCTAGACGCAAACCATGAAAAAATGGGAAACATAGTAAAGAAATCTTGAGGTGGGAGATGAAAAGCAAAGATTATGTTGGGTGGTGTGGTGAATCAACATTCACTCTTTGTCTGTTGAGATGAATAAGTGGTGTCTTTTGGCTTCAGCGGCAATAATGAGGACTTGTTTGACTGAGAAATGTTACTTGTTATTAATTAAGAACTCTATTAGTAGTATCTTTCCCTGCTAATAATTACCAAACATTTACTATTAAAAGTTAACAATCATTCAATATTTAGGAGGATGAGCTACCACTTTAGTGACCGTACAACCATAATCCTACCATTATTAAAATCAAGTTATCACAATATGGGATTAAAACGAAGAAGCTGTGTATCATCATTGTTAGTAGAATTCTTAGCTGCGTAATATATTTAATGTTGTCTTGGATTTTTTCTATTCTTTAATATTCTAGGTTTAGATATTGAATATTGCATTATGCACGTTTTCTTGCATTAATAGCTCTTTTAATTGTATCATACGATATATAATATCAACTTTAAATTAATATATTAATTTTTTAATAAATTCAAATTACACTATAGATAAATAAGATATTGTGATTTTTGTTATCTATACAATCAAAATTTTATGTATAACATGTTTGTAGGCAAGTATGAATGTGTAATTAAAACTTTCATATATATTAAATTTCGAAGAATACCCTGCATAAATAGCTTTTGGTATATAATAGGAAGGGACTTTTTTTGAATTGGGAGAAAAATAATTTCATTTTATTAATATATGTCTCATTACATAATTTTTAATGTGTACGAGAACTCTTTAAATCACTATACTCTGATTTTTAATTTATATTGTAGTGTTCACTTGAATCACCAAACACACTCCTAAAAAGTATTTTAAACAAAAACCTTTATGATATAAGTAGAAATATTTTTTCAAGTTGATATTAGGATTTTTTTTTTTTGGTGTGATGTCAAAAAAATATTTTTAAAGAAAAATAGAAAAAATTACTTTTGTTTGTGGAAACAAAAATGCTTGAGTTGCGAGCTTGACACTGTTGGGTTGAAAGCAAGAGTTCTCAAGTTGGAATACATGTGTCACCCTACTACCTTAAGAACTTTTATATCTAGTACTACCGTTTTTGTATTTTAATAAATCATGATTGAGCCCAATTCTAAAATTTTAGTGATAATTTTTGACGTGTCAAAATATAAAAAATAAAAAATAATAATAAATTAATGCTTTATGAATTGAATCAAATAAAAATATATTAATTATCATGGTTTAAAAGGTGTAATTAGTTAAAAAAGTTATCAAATTGAATAAACGGACAAATTCAATTAAACTAAATTTATAGTCGACTAATAATTAAGATGATTGAACTTTAATTAAAATTATATTTGAATAATAATTAAGATGATTGAACTAATTAATTCAATTTGATTTTTAAAATACGATTATAAATTTTGTCTTTAGTTAAAGAAATTTCAATTTAAATCAAAATACGTCACTAGTATTGTCATAAGTTACATTATAGTACGATGTCCTTAATCATCCTTTTTTCTTTTTAACCCCAGTTCTTCTCGAACCTGCAAAACTTTTCTTGTGCTCTCAGTCTGGTTACTCCATGGAAAACATTAGTTCTAGGTTTACAGCATTGCCATCTTGATCATCACCATCAACCGAGCCATTGTCTAAAGTCTTAACTTTTATCATAGCTCCACAGAAGACAATTCACTTAGCTAGCTAGCCCAAGGTCTACCACTTGTCAGTCCACAGAATATCACTGGCTCCACTTGAAAACTACTGGTCTATATGTAATTGGCTCATTTTGATAAAGCCCAACAATGCATCCTACTCATCAAGTCAGCATGCAAAATGGGGGGCATTTCAAAACTACTTGGTCAACAAATGCTGCTACTTGTGCTTCCTCTGTTCAAATCTCCTCTCAACACTAAATAATTGCCCTTCTTCTGTTTCAAACTGTTCTCATCATTCAATGCGTGGCATAATTTAAATTAAACTTATCCCAAGAATTATAAAATAAATAGAGCCAATTTCAAATTAATTTATGTTATATATATAATTATAAATTGAATTATAAATAATAATATAGTTAACAATTTTTTGTTGATGAATACAACGAAAAATTAACTAGAATGACTTGTTTGCCAGGTTAAAGACTTGTGCTTATAAAATAAGATTAAATATTCAAATTAATTTTAGTATGTATGAAATAATAAATCACGATACAATATTGTTCTCTTTAGATATTTTTATCTATAATTTTTGAATGAAATAAACTAACAAATTTTATACATAAATCAATTAAGATATTTCTTTCTTTCCCTCTCCTAAATTGATACCAACAAATTTGGTGGATCAAAATTCAAGCAAAATGCTGTCTTCATCCTCACTTCACACCCACGACACATTGATTACATAGAATTTGATTTCACTGAATGGACATCCAATAAGCACAACATGTTGAAGACAAAGCATAAGAACTTCTCCAATTACATCTTGTAAATGTGGAATATCGATCACAGTGGATCAAACTATAGAAACCAACTAAACCTTTTCTAATTTGGGACATACTTGTCATGATATAAAGTATTAGTACGTTATCTATACATTTAATATATAATTATATTTACACCATCATAATTTATTTTAAAATATGATTGTAATTAATTTAATTATTAAATTATAAGTTATAATGATAATGATTTCTCATGTTAAATTTTAGAAAAATCAAGAAATTCAAAATTATTAATTTTTTTAACTTCTGAAAATGTTTTTATATTTAAACAAAACATAATATAAATATGTCTTTGAAAGTGCATTTTTAGTAAATTAGAAAAAAAAAAGCCTTTTTTACTACACAAGATGTGTGCATCATCCCAAATTATAAAAACATGTAGATGACATACTAATACTTAATATATAAACTATGCACCTAACATGTTGTGTTCATTTCGCATGCAATAAGCACAACATGTTGAAGACAAAGCATAGAAACTTTTCTGTCAGTTTGGTCTTCACCTTTCTCTTCCGCACCTGAAATCGACTCCCCTTCTTCCCACTAACATCAACCCATACACATTGCTAAAAACAAGATTGTTAATCATAGAAACCAACTAAACCTTCAAAAATAAAGAACATAAGGGCAAATTTAACTTCATCTATTTATGGCTTTAATCTCTTACTTTATTTTTCTCATGTTTGAATTTAATATTTTGTTTATGTAACTTGTAGCATATAGTTGTATGACTCTTTATCTAATCACACTCGAAATTTTAATTTCATGAGTAATTCTTAAATATACATCATGTATTATATTAAGTCAATTACAAATGAATATGTATATCAATTAATCAAAAACATTTTCAATTTTTAGTTGATTTTGGTGTGTAGTAACCAGATATCCTCGAAGGATTTCTCTATATATTTCACCTACCGAGTTAAGCCAAACTTCCAACTAATAGTGAAGCAAAATTATTATGTCAGAAATTGTCTCCTGAATTCGTTCTTGGGCTCACAAATTTACTCAGCAGACAAACGAATGAAGCAAAAAACTGAAGCAAGCCCAAAACCAAAAACTGGTGAATGAATAACTGCTAGAAAACCATGCAAATCCAAAGAGAGAAAACCAAAAATTGTTTTATTCTAAAGTTAAAACATTTTATTAATCTTTGTGAGAGTTCATAGTAATACTTACAAATTTTTTACTTACTGAATTCGTAAATGAAATTTTTTTTATCTAAATATATGAATGATTATATATAATATTTATCAACCAAGAAAACTATAAAAAAATTATTATTGTTCATTTGAATGCCATTATCACTAATTTGGAAGAACATTAACCTAAGAGTTTGACTAATATTGTTTATACAAGGCAAAGTGTGGCCATCACCTATCTATTTTTAATAATCCTAATAGAAGTAGTTATTTAGTGGAGCTTGATTCCATATCTAAAATAAATTATTCATTCAAGCATAGAGTAGTTAAACCACTTCCTTTCCCAAAGTTTTGGCCTTTTATCATTGATACAATGCAAAATAAATATTTTATTAGCTTGTGACAAGTAGATCAATCCATTATAAGCAAGTCACATCCATGAAGTCACATTTGAGACCGAGAATAGTTTAGGATCCATATTTTGGGCTATGGTTGACCGACTATGTCATAGTATGATAAACAGGCCCAAGTTTAATGGAATAGCCTATAGGTAATCCGTGTACTGAGGTTTCATGAATTTGCACATGAAAAGTCATGCATGAATGGTATGATTACATTCTCAATTATGCAAAGTGAGAATTTCACTCACGTCAACGATAAGTCACTAACACGTATTTGCTCATTATTCATTAAGAAGTATAACTATGACTGTGATCAATGTCTGTAAAAGGCCAATATGTAGCTCAACAACTTACACATTCTTATTCTACTTACCAAAATTCTGCTTCTAAATCTTACTTGAGCATTGAAGTGTATTCGGTGAACCACTTCTGTCATGCACTATTAACTCTGTTTTTCATGTAAGGCATTTCGCCACCACATTTAACTTATTTCTATTGATCGATTGTGGCTAAAAAGTTTCATTTAGCGTCATTTGTGACTTTTCTAACCATCAATGTCTCGTGGATCTTGTTCCCATTCTGTCACACATTATCTTCATCGGAGGTGCTTCATGGAAAGGCATGAGAAATGCACTGTTGGGACCAAATGGTGGAAGAAGCTCAAAGGGTAGTTGTAGAGCTTGAAAGCAACACTTTGAATGAGAAAGAATGTTAATTACAAGTGGGATAAGAAGCTCTTCGCAATGCACAAGTTCAATCAAATTTCCTTCCACCATCTCCTTAACCATTAAGCCCTATCCTCATAGAGATAAACCTAGCTTCCAGTCAAGCTTTGGTTGCCTTCTTCCCTCATCTTCAACTCACTTTACCACATAATCCATTCTAAGGTTCGTAGATCCACCAACCACAACAAAACCTAGTTCAACATAATCCTGTTCTGAACCTAACAATTTATAATTATAAATATGATGGCTAACTAGATATAGAACCATCAACATCCTCATATGCAAAACCTTCAAGTTCAAAACCCTTAGTGAATAGAAATCAAGTGGAAAATGAGTCTCTAGTCTTAGGGACAATAAAAATAATTGCAAGAGGTCTTACTAAAGGAGGAACCTTTAGGAATGCTAAAAAAAGACATCTTTGGTTAGTGATAGCTATTAAACGGAAGAATAGAAGAAAACACAATGAGCCCTTCGACTTCATAGAGAAAGACTTTGGAGACATTGACTGAGAACATGATTACCCTATGGTGATATCAGCCCTGATCAACAATTTTCTTAAAGGAAGTTTTATAAGCATCATATACTTGCATGTTGCTGATACTTGTAATATTTTGAAAAACATGTATAAATCTTATAAAGGTGTTTTAATTGGTTTTGTAGGAAGATAAGTGCAAGTGGAAGGAATGATCACCCTAAGAGAGACCTTGGGTACTAGACCAATGACAAAGAGCCTTGATATGAATATCTTGGGAGCATTTATGTCAAACAATGTGTATAATGTAGGTTTGCTTGGCCAAAGGGGGCAGCAAAGGGCCAAAAATTTCAAAAAGATTTCTCCCCTTTGGCTAAGCAAATCTCCCATAGATCCACCAGTTTGAGGTCTCAAAGCATCCTAGATCAAATCTAGAGTGAAGG
>JANHAO010022404.1:0-12236 GCA_026873985.1 Saraca asoca
AACTCATTTCACATTGAAGTCACACCAATGAATTAGTGAATAACAGACCATAATCGATGTTACATCGATGTACAAACTGAAAAATCATTTTTTCGTTACAGACGGTTATGACAGTTATTCTGAACTAATCCTCATCTATAAATATGAGATTTTCACATCTCTTTTCATATCCTTCAAGTGCGAAAACTGATTGAGAGAAAAATGCTCGAAATACTTCAGATTCTTCAACGTTTTGAAATCTTTCTGGATCAACACCGCTTCAAGTTTATGTAGCTATGTTTAGGAAACTTTTCTCAAACGATTCGTATTGTATATCCATCTCTTTTATTAATTCTACTTCGTTTATTTGAGATTTCTAGGGTTTAGAAATTTGTATAGGTTTAGAAAAGCCTGTTGTAAATCTTCTAGGTTAGCAAGAAACCTGTTAATCTCTTGTGATTACATTGTAAAGACTAGCATTTCAGTAGCCTGTCAATCCTGAAAGTTTTCTTCTTTAATTCAAAGGTCTTTCGGTTAAGAAAGATCAAGTGCAGTAGACTTGAATTGCGGTTTCAATTCAAGTTGAACCACTTTAAAAGATTAGTCTTCATCTCTTTACTTTCATCTGAACGATTCTAATTTCTGCAAATTGACCTTTATTCATATTTGCTACACAATCTCTCTCTCTCATTCTTTCACATGAAAATTCAATAAAATTCAAATCTGATACTAGTGTATACTAATCTCCAACGAGATAAAGGCAAGATCCATTCTCTTTCTGCATTGTTTAATCATTTTAATTAGGACCGACAAGATCTTTAGCTCGGAAAGATCTGACAAAAAGGATGAGAAAGCTAGCTCCCCTCACAGCAAGAAGAGGAGCAATATGGACCAGGGTGACCACTCTATTAAGCAGATTACGAAGAAGTCTAGGAGGCCTAGAGGTGAGCATCCTCAACATTCAGACCGCCACGGGCAATATAGCATCCTATTGGACTCCCAAGATAGGATGTTCTTGACAAAAAGGGACAAAAAAGACTTTGGGAGACCTACTCCCACACAAACCCCTACAGGCAGAGAAACAAGCAAGAGTTCTGTGCCTATCACAATGAGATTAGGCATAGGACCTCAAATTGTAGAGAGCTCAGGGATACGATTGAAGACTTGATCAAAAAGGGTCACCTAAGGGAGTACGTGGTGCGGCCTACGGGGCAGTAACCCCAGCTTTCCCAATGTGATGGTGGCCAAGAGCCGAGGGGCTCGGTCCAAATTATACATTGACAATGCATATTAAAAATCAAGAGCTAATGTAAATACTCTCCTTTGTTCTTGTTGAAAGTTGTTTGCCAATTGGCTTGGTATTACTGTCTTCATCCTTCTATTCTACTCCCTACTATCAAGTGTTTGCAATTCTTATAGCTTGCATGCGGTCAACTCTTTTAAATCCCTTGAGTAATTTTGTGCCAATCATGGCCTTTGGTCTGGTTGAGGCCCCCCAGAGCTCATTCTGGAGATGAATTGACAAATTTGCCAACTTCCTAAGCTGAGGCCTCTAGAGCTTATTTCAAAGATGAATTGACGAACATTTGCTAGCGTAGCTACATGCTCACTGAGGCACCGGGGCTCATCCGGAACATATGCCAATTAAGCTACGGGCTCACTAAGGCTTGTTGACATTAAAAACATACTCACAATGCCAATTGAGCTACAAGCTTGCTAAGGTGTGGAGACGCTAAAAAGAAACTCACGTTACCAACATAGCTATGTGCTCATTAAGGTGTGGAAGCACTCTTAAACACTCAACACTAGCATAACTGTGTGCTCGCTGAAGCTTAAAAATTGACCTAATTATTTGCCTAAGGCAACAAGATTGTTGTAATTCACAACTCGCATATGACTAAATGCTCATAGCTTTCATGCGACCTAATGTTCACAACTTTCATACGACCAAATATTCACAGCTCTCATGCGACTTTCTAATTATGTACAGTCCTTATGCGGTTTGCTCGTACGACACTCATGCGCGTGATGTTTCATTATGTCTATTACTTTCAAGAGAATTTGGCTGACTGGCTATTCAAATATTTCATCGTGAGCTATAAAAGTTTGCATTATTACGGATGCAAAAAGCTAAAGAATAGTACACAGAGATTGCAAAAGAAGGCTACAACTAATTTCTTTTGGAAGAAAGATTGCTGCACAAGAGGAAAGCTCTCACCAATCAGAAGGACGGCTACTAAGGGGCAATGCACTTACCGACTAAAGCTCGCGAGTTTGCCTAAGTCCTCAAATTTTTTCTTCCAATGCCTTCTTTAGCAGCAAGCTTTTCCACAACTTGACATCTGCCAATGGAGAAGGAACAAGCATGGCTGCTCCTTATTTTCCCGGCCAACAACTCCTTTTCTGATTCACAAAGAGAGCAACCCACAAAGCGCTAGGAGTCTGGCCAGTAAGGCAAAAACCTCATATTTAAGCCAAGAGGATGTAATCTAAGATTCGTATGAGATCTCCCCATGTTATCGGAGAAGCGGTATCTTTAAAACTCCTTATGCAGCAGGCCATACACGCCACGGTGGAGAAATGGAACACCAGAAATAAAGGAGGCTTGTCTGGGATATTCATAGTTTGTTCAGTGAAGGAGCAAAAGAGACTTCTTCTACCTTAAATAGAGCCAAGCGGTCTCACCAAAGGGTGCAAATGAATCTCTCTAACCACTTTCATTTATTGCCTTGGAAACAAACGAGGCTGACTCACCATTAATCGAGAGGCACATACCACGGGAAGTATGGCCTAGAACAGATGAAACAATAGTTTTGATGAAGACTTTGACTGAGCTGAACTCTGCAAAGTGAACGACCTTTGAAAAGTTTCAACTCCCAGCCCGCAAAGCGAGCTGAGAGTTAGGAGGCTTATGTTATACGTGAAATTGGAATCATCTTTAATAGGCTGGCGAATGGCCCGAGCATGATAAGAATTTAGCTCGTAGGATGCTCAGAGTGCTAAGTCTCAACTCGCGTCACTAGCGACCTCCTCTGCTCAAGCTCGTCCCAACAAGAACGAGCTTGACCTCGCCACTTTAGAAGAAAGTAGCTCCCTCAGACCGAAGGTTTTGGCTTGTGAGGCACGACCAACAGCCCGAGAGCTCGATAAGCAAAAGACTAGCACATGTATTGCCCAGTAGACACACAGGGTCCACTTGCAGAAGGCAATCTATAGAAGTTGACTTATAGGATTTAGTCTATCCATCCTGTCTTGTATATTAAATACTTGATGTAATAGATTTACTGTGAAATTACATTTGTAACCTCATCTCCTCTATAAATAAAAGAAAGGAGATGAACATTAGGGAGGACTGATGCCAATATACTAAAACTCTGTAAAAATATCTTCAGACTAATACATTACCATGGACGTAGGGTCCAGTTTTATCCAGATTTGGCCAAACCATGTTAAAAGCTATGTGTCTTCTGTTGCTCTTCCCCTTCTTCTCGCCCTCTTCGTTCATTTACTGTCTTAGAATCAGATCACAGTTTGAGATCCCAAAAGAATCCTTCATTAGCTAGAGTTTAGCTCAGAACCAGATTCCACCATCAACATAACCATACTTGACTATTTATTGATATTGAGAAAGGCCAAGTGGTCTTTTGATCATTTCTACAATATAATCGTCCTTGGCTGAACATGCTATGTGTTCTCATATAATTAAGCTTTTAATTTTGTTGATGGTGGATTCTGGTTCTGCCAGCAGAAGAGTTCTTATAGACTCAAACTGCTTTCCAGTTGTTACAAACAAAGAATAAAGAGAAAATAAGAGGAAAAGCAACAAATGCACACTATTTTTAACGTGGTTCGGCCAAAATCAGGCAGTATTGGTCCTTACGTCCATGGTAGTGCAATGATCTGAAGAAATTTCTACAGAGTTTCAGTATAGCTATTTCAACTTCTTTTTCACAATGGTCTCCCTCCTCTTATTTATAGAGGTTAGAGAGGTTATAATGGTAATTATCCAGTTTGTATTTTTGTTACATCAAAATAAATGTACAAGATAGTCTAAACTATTTCAAAATGACTTCTGTAGACTGCCGACTAACTTATGGTGTTTGCTTTCTGCAAGTGGACCCAACATGCTGCTTCCTGCATACTGGTCTCACAAACAAAGTCTAAGAGGATCACTGTTTCATGGCTCAGCTAGGTGAAGTGCAATGCTCACGAGCTGGAATCCTCAATCGTTGTTGACTTTTGATCAGCGAAGACGATTCCTACGAGCTCACTCTTAGGCGAGCTCGTATAGCGAGCTGCCAGCTATACAAGTCAGGTCTTGTCTCTTAGCAAGCTGGGACTCTACCTTGTTCCATTGCTTATGTAGATAGCGACTAATCGAGCTTGGCTCTTTTCTCATTCGGACTTGGCCTATTATCTGACCTTTGCTAACCCATCTCGCTAGTCCAGACAACGCATATAACAAATTTTGTATTCATCAAGTTGGACTTAGATTTTATAAAATTCAATATTTTGTTTTAGAATTACTTGTTCTTTTGTTAAAATTGAAAGACAAAAATATTAAATTAATTTTTATTTAATTTATTTTCAACTTCAATTAAAAAATAAAAAAGGTTATATCGAATAGAAGTAAAGTAAAGGACTCTCCAACTATTTCTTTAAAAATAAAATCCAAACGCAGGTGGCTTCCCTTTTACTAGGATGAGGGCGAAGATTGATTTTGGATCCAACTATTACTTTTTCTTCTGGTGGATCCGATCAACGTGCATTACCAGTCGGTGCCTAAGAGGAAGACCCACCACAAGGTGCACTTTGAAATTCAACGTCGTGTAAAATACTATATTTTGTTCGGAATAATTCAAAATGAAAATTTATTATTTTTTAAGTGAATTTTTATTAAATCATTATTTAAATTTAAAGAATCTCATAATTCAAATCATTTTTAAATCTGGTTTGATTTGTATTTTGATCTTCTGACAATGTATAAATTTTTTTAGGGGGAGTTTAAATGTTTTCATCATTATATTATCTTTTTTATATTAAAATTTATATTTTTATTTAACTAATTTATTTTAAAATTTAAAAAGAGATCATCCAACGTTTATCACTCAAACTCCTAGAAAAATGCCGGTCAAGCTCTCCCCTAAAATTACTATTTATTTTGTGTTGTCTTAACATTTAAATACGATTAAAATTCTTTTAAATTGATAAAATATTTAATTATTGGTACTTTTTTAATGATACATGATTGATTTATATTAACAGTAAATTAAATTTAACTAATTTGGATTTCTGTTAAAATTTTAAATTATGAAATGTAGACAAATTTAATGTAATTTGATTTAAGTTTATGTCAATTGAGATGAGCAGACACTGTATTGTCTGTTTTATGATACATTATATAAAAAAAAAGGCTTTCTGACCTGCATACGGTCAATTGAAAAATATTTTTTTTGGAAAGAGTTGGGTTGAAATTTATGTGAGTAATGTTTTTTTATTTTGGGCCACGTTAGTTTGAGTAACACTGTGGGGTCGAAAATGTTGACCTTAATAATACTATCAAGCTTAGATATTTTTTAAAATTTTTTTCTAAAAAATGTTGGTGTTACCAATGTTTTCACCAACGTTACCTTCTTCTTTTATTTTTTTTAAATTTTTTTGAAAATGTTGGTAACATCAATATTTTTTAACTTTTATTTTTTTAAAAAAAATTATTTTTTTAAAATTTAATATTTAAATTTTTATTTATAAAAAAATTTATTTTTTATCAAAATTTTAATCAATATATAATTAATTGTAACAGTTTAATCATTTTATATTAACTTTATTTAAAACATCAAATCCTCTACCACCTAAGGTTATTCTTAATAAATAATCATCTGAAATGCAAAACAAAATTTAAAACGAAAAAAGGAAAATAAGATAGGTTAAGGAAGAAAAAATGTAAAAGAAATTACCAAGAAAAATAAAAAAGAAATTTTTTTTCTTTTTTCTTTTCTTGTTTTTATTTTTCTTAAAAAAAATTTACATTTTCTTTTCCCTAATCTATTTTATTTTTTTTATTTTTTTGAAATTTTTTTACATTTTTTCTTCCCTAATCTAAATTTCTTTTTTATTTTTTTGAAAATTTATTTTTATATTTTTTTCCTAATCTATTTTATTTTCTTTTTTTTCTTGAAATTTTTTTTTACATTTTTTCTTTCCTAGTTTATCTTATTTTTTTCTTTCTTTTTTCTTTTTTTCTTGGAAAATTATTTCACATTTTTTCTTCCCTAGTTTATCTTATTTTTTATTTTATTTTTTATTTTTCTTTGAAATTTTGTTTGACATTTTTCTTCCCTAATCTATATTATTTTCTTTTTTTTCTTCCTTTTTCTTTTTTATTTTTCTTGAAATTTTTTTTACATTTTTTCTTCCCTAATCTAGTTTTTATTTTTATTTTTCTTGTTTTTACATTTTTCTTCCCCAATCTATTTTATTTTCTTTTTTTCTTCCTTTTTTTTATTTTTCTTGAGAATTTTTTTTTACATTTTTTCTTCCCAAATCTAAATTTCTTTTCTTATTTTTCTTGAAAATTTTTTTCACATTTTCTCCACCCTAATCTATCTTATTTTCTTTTTTCTTCCTTTTTTTTTATTTTTCTTGAATTTTTTTTTTTTTTTGCATTTTTCTTCCCTATTCTAAATTTCCTTTTTATTTTTCTTGGAATTTTTTTTTACATTTTTTCTTCCCTAATGTATCTTATTTTATTTTTCATTTTTCTTAAGAAATTTTTTTATATTTTTTCTTTCTTGATCTATCTTATTTTCTTTTTTCTTTCTTTTTTATTTTTTGATTTTTCTTGAAAATTTTTTTATATTTTTTTAGATAATTATTCATCAACAATAACTTCAAATGATAGAAGATTTGAAGTTATAAATAAAGTTAATATAAAATAATTAGATGATATATTACATATATATTTACTAAAATTTTAATAAAAAATAAAGCTCTCCCAGGAATAAAATTTAAAAAATTAAATTTTTTTTTTAAAAAAATTGAAAAGTTAGAAAACGTTAGTATTATCAACATTTTCAAGAAAAAAATTTTAAAAAAATAAAAGAGATGGAAATGTTGGTGTTAAAAATATATTTAAAAAAAAAAATCTGAGCTTGATAGTATTGTCAAGGTTAATATTTTCTACTTGACAGCACTGCCAACACCCATATCGTCCAAAAAAAATACTAACTACAAAAATAGTGTTAATCCAAACTTATTTAAAGAAAATGTTTTTCAATTAACAGGTCAAAAGCCTCAAAAAAATATGTATTTCAAACATTTTAACAAAGATTCATTTACGACTAAAATTACTATTTTAAGATTAGTTTGAACGATTAGAATTCTTGTACAAACGATTTAAATAATTTCTTCTGAAATGAACTAGAATCAATTCTTAGAATTTCTTTGAAACCAAACATGGATCTTTCTATGTCCGTATATTGGTTGATGTTAAGTATAATTCCAATGTTTCTCAATGATGATTGCATATACATCATGTTCTAAATTATATATATATATATATATATATATTATATCTTAAAAATAATCGGTTTTTTAAACTATTTTTGATATGTATGAATCAACTGTAAATTTGAAAAGAGTTATTTTCATTTAAGGTAGCACTTTAAAAACTAGATTAAACTAAATAGTTTGACCAGTTCAATTGTTAATTATTTCGCTATCCGTTTGAATCAACCCAAAAATTATTTAAGTGATCGAGCTGATTTAAATATGTAAGAATTACAAAGAAAAAAAAAAAAAGCTACAACACTAATTTGATTTTTAAAAACTGATTAAGGGTCTATTTGGATGAACTTACAAAAAAAAATACTTTTTTTTAAAGTTTCAATTTCCTGTTTCAAAAAAAAGTTAAAAAGTACTTTTTTTTTAAGTAGGAAATTAGAGCTTAAAAAAAAGTATTTTTTTAACTGTTTTGTTACTTTTACTTTTTTTTAAAGTTTTTTATTTCTTTTTATTTAAAAAAAAATAACTTTCTTTTAAGAAAAAAGTCCATCCAAACGGGCCTTAAGTCTTTTTTTTTTTTAAAACTTCCTTTTTTTGGGGGTTGAACTAATTCAATGAATCTATATGTAATCAAAATTTAATTAAAAATTTTAATAATTAATTACCTAAAAAATCATTAATTTATTTCATTTGTTTTAATCTTTTATTTTTTTTTATAAATTATGAACTTATATTTTAGTATAAATTAATTATTATTTAATTTTTTTATAAATTTGTGTAAAATTTTATTTATAACATCACCTAATTTAATTATTAATTTAATTTATTAGACCAATCAAATTATAACTCAATAATAATTTCCTTTCAGTGTCTAATCTAATTTTTAGAACATTATTCCAATAGTCTTCTCATTGAAACACTCACTGTTATAAATGGAAGAGAACCCAGAAAATGGAGACGGTAGCGAGAGGATTCCTCCCTTGTGTTGACTATCGGTATCCAACGAAAACGTCGGTATAACATGTTTCTCGTTAAATTAATTTCACATCTTCCTAATATTGTAATAACAATCTACTTACTCTTACCCAAATTTTATTATATAAACAATGTTTTTCATTTATTATCAGAGGAAAAGTAAGAGAACTTTAATTTTCTTTTTTATTTTTTTCTTTTCTATTTCAATTCAAATTATAAAAAAAACTTTTAAATTTTTTCAATCTTCTTCTTATTTAAAATATCTTTTTTTATTTATATTAAATAATTTATATGTAATTAAATAATTATATTTATATAAAAGTAAAATATTTATCAATATATTAATATATTATTAGTAATATTTAATTTTTATTTAATATATAATATTTATATAAAAATTCTTACTCTTCAAATTTTTATATTATTTTTAAATATCAAATACTAAATTTAATATTTCATAATTTCCTGTTTAAAATTTTTATCACTTTTGAATAGTTATCATAATTTTAATTTAAAATATTTCTGAAACTTAAAAAAATATATTTTTAAAATATATATTTTCTTGAAAATAATATATTAGTTATAATAATACATAAACTCTTATTAATTAAATGATTAAATTTTCTAACATGAAATAGTAAATCTAAATTTTTAAATAAAATAATTAATAAATAAATTCATCTGAATTTTAATATATTAAAAAATATTTTCAAAAAGATGTAAAAAATTCAAATGATAAATTAGTTAATTTGAAATATTAATGTAATAGTTTTATTAAATTAAAAAAATATAATATTATCTCATAATAAATATGAATATAATTGTTCTAATTATATAATCATCTAATAAATAAAAATATAATCATAATTTGTTTATATTTAAATATATTATGATTTATGATCTAAAATTATATAAAAATTACTATCAAATAAATTAATTAAATGCGTACATAATATGAGATACGAATTAGTTAAAGATATTATGTGCGATTTTTGAACATAATTTGGCTGTCTTTTAATATAGAAAAGACATTTTAAGAAGAGAAAATAGAGTTGTATATAAGTCTTGTCCAGCTTAGCAAATAATAATAATAATTATTAAAATAAAATAAAATAAAATAACTGAACACCTAACCTTTTGCCAAACTACAAAGACAATCTAACGGTACAAATTGATTTCAATGGTTTTTGTACCTAATTTGATAAAATAAAATAAAAATAAAAAAATGAACATCTAATCTTTTGCCAAACTTCAAAGATTATCAAACTGTACAAATTGATTCTATGGTTTTGTACCAAATTTTAAATTTGTTTCTTATTTTGAAATAATTCTTTATATGATAAACTGAGTGTTTGTTTACCTAAGGGGCCAAATGTGGCCAGTAACCTAGCATTTACTCCAATACATAACAAAGATCCATATCTCATAGACTGTTGAATTTAAATTTAGTAAAGGTAAAATTTGATTTTTCTAAAATATAAAATATATTTTAAAGAATGAAAAAAATTCTAATCATTGACGGTAAAATTAAGGATGTGGATATTAATAAATAATAAATAATTAAAAATTTTAAATTTATAATCATCTATATTTTTGTTAATAATCGTGATATTTTATTTATTGCCTTAAATATAAAATACATCTTAAAAGGAATCAAATTGAGTTACAGCGGTGTGAATCAGAAGTCAACGAGAATATCAAATAAAATATTACGAAAAGAACTGTCACCTATGAGATGAATCGCTTAAGTCAAAGAAATCCGATTCCAACTTTGTTCTTGGTGTCTTCGTCGTTGACATATCTGCCCCCGCACGTATGTAGTGGGAGAAGGTATTGTGCACTTCAACTGTAATATTCATTCAATAAATAAAAGTGGTGATGGAGCCATGACCTGGGTTTAAGGAGAAATTAAAATAAAATATTAAAAAATTTAAAATTATATTATATTACTATAATTAATATATATTTCTAAATTATAATATTGTATTATAATTTAAAATAAATTATATTTTATTGGGATTTAAAAAAATAAACCTCACACAATTAATTATATTTGATTCAATTAAATTTTGGATGAATTTAGTATTTTTTCAATAATTATAAAAAAGATAAAATTTAATTAAAAATAGTAAAATAATTTGTGACTAGTTTTGGACCAACTTGTTTCAATATTTTAATAAAGGTAAAATTTAAAAATAAGTTGAGATATTTTAAATAACACATAATAATATGTGAGATTTTAAAAGAGTTAACGAGGATATATACCCATTTTAGAGTACATGTAGCTCCGCCAAAAATTCAACTAATTAATTTTATGGTTTTCATCATGTAAGTTGAAAAATCAAATTTATAATATCTATGGATCTCGATAAAATTGACAATTTGTAACAAAATTGAAAAATCCATAATAAAATTGACAATTTATCATGATTTATAAAATGCAAATAAAAACTCATTTTATTATTGAAACATACAAAAATTCCTCTGGTAACTAGGCCATTGCGAGACATACTACACAGATGAAAGGATTTGCCCATAATGTATTATTATTATTATTATGGTCATGCTTTCATACATAATTGAATATTATGTAAATTTTTATAAAGGATTAATATAAAAGTCTTAAAAGGTTATAATTTTGTTATAAAAAAATTATAAGTATACATAAAATTTGTATGAAACAAATACACAAAAAGTTACCCTTCTATTATTTCAAATTAAAATAAAAAATTCTTTAGATTTTTTCATTTTAATTATAAAAATTTAATAAAAAATTTAAAAAAATTTCACAAAATTTGTAAAATTACATATGGATAGAACATATCAAATCATAACCTTATTGTTATAGTTGTAAGATAAGACTTTACAGTTTGGATAAGGATTATCGGTGCAATAACTTGTCATAGGTTTAGAAAAAGATTAAACAAAAAGTCTTTATCTCTCTTTTTGGACAATATAGCAATACCATTAAGATAAAGATTTGTAATTAGTCTAGTTAAATCCTAAATAATTGAATAGTTTGAAGGCTTCGGTGATAGTCCGAACAAGTATATAAATAAGGGTGTTTGGGTCCCTGATGCCATCAACAATCCATACAGTAGGAATACTATCGTCCTAAGAGATTAAGAGGCATTGGAAAGTTTCCGAACATAGTGCAAGATAGAGGAAGAGGCAGCAATCTAAAATCAATGACTGAAGGTAATAATTTTAATTCAAATTCCGCTATAAGTCTTATTTTTTATCTTTAAGTATTTAGAATACCCTTACATGTAGTATCAGAGCCTAAAATACCTCTGCTTTGATGTAAAGGTTGCTGGAAAGTTTTTTCATAAATTACCCTATTTTTGCAAATTCTGGACCCACGTTTAAACTTATTTTTTCTTGAGTTTTAAGTTGAAAAAGCATTAAGGTTATGGATTTTCAACAATTCTGTGATTAAAATAAAAAATTTGGATGTTGGAATAGTTGGAAATAGGCCAAGTTGTGTTTCGAATTGCGTCGGGTCTGTTCCGGGTTGGGTAACCTAAACAGAGGTAAAAGACGATGCAAACGAAAAGTTGTTTCCTGTTTAAGTGAAATGACGTGTCATTTACAATGAGGTCCAGGCTACTGTTTGAATTCTCAGTGATGCCGTTTAGACCGAGCCCAAAATGACATGTCGTTTATAGCCAATCCAAAAAAAATTCAAAAATTCAGGGCCTGTTTGGTAACTATTTTTAAAAATAGTTTTCTATTTTTAAAAATAGTCTACTATTTTTAAAACAAAAAAACCTGTTTGG
>JANHAO010022405.1:0-12214 GCA_026873985.1 Saraca asoca
GAACATGATTAACAATTGAATGAATGTTTAGTGATCAAGGATGCATTAATCTCAAGTTGATTCCCTTGGCTGGTTGCTTGTTTATTGTTATTTTTATTTCTATTTTGTAGTTTTAGCTGTTAGTTTAGATTCTACCAACCCCCCTTATTTTCAGCTCCTAATTTGATTGATATCATCCTTCAAATGATCCAAAAGCTCGACCCGGTGTTGCTTATACTACAAGTAGTTTAGATAGCTTCGATTTTATAAATTTCTAATCTGATCAGTCTCGACAGCCGCATCAATTGGCCATATATATGATATGAAAATATGCAAAAAGATCAAATACTTGAGTTACTAAGCCACTAAGACAAATTAGAGGAAAACATTGTATGAAGACTAACCTAGGTATAACCAAAGGTAATGCAACACCGCAATGGAAACAATGAGGTTGGTCATCAAATAAATAGACTTTGTTGAGGCATACAACACATGTCTTGTAAAACCAACCTTTATTTGTGGAAATATGTAGATTTTTGTCATAATGTTAGCACGACCAATCTACATATGTGATAGATGAATAGATTTGTTTTCAATGTGATAATCATTTAGAGTTAAAATAGTATGGTCATCAGGTAAGAACAAATGTATAATAAGTCTCTAACTAAGATATTAATACACTAATACATAGCTAATAGCTAATATAAAGAGACAATAACGATATAATGTACTATAATTGCATTAATTCTTCAATTTTGTTAGGATAAAATAATGTCGAAGACATTTACTCTTTTACAAGGCACAATTGTTATGCAATGGGCACTGAACCGAAAGGCCATATGACATAGCAAGATTTAGGGATGACAATGTATTAGCATTAGACTTAAGTTCAGAAAGGAGAACATATGCAAGATTTTAAGTAAATTGAGGGCTATTAGGTTAATAGACAAAACCACCAATTTTGCTTCACCTCAACTAATAAGACAATGTGTCAAAGCTTTGGTGGTGTCTTAGTCAAGGTAGTAAATTTCACATAGCCAATTTTAGCATAAGGGTGCAAAAGGATGTTACTTTACAGTAAAAAAAAAAAATCAAGGTTCATTCACCAAAGTAGTAGGTTACTGATATGAAAAAATGGCCACTTAACATGCTAGTTGCACTTGGATAAAAAAAAAATCACATTGTGTTATCTTATTTTTTTCTAACTAAGTAAATCAAGGTATCTCTAGCATTAGGCTAATAAACAGAACTACCGATTTTACTTTGCCTTAATTAATAAGTCAATGTGTCAAAGCCGTAATGGTTCCTTAGTTAAGGGAAACGGATTTCTCATAATCAAATTTAACATAAGAGTTCAAAAAGATGTTACTTTACAGTAAAATAAATAAATAACCAAGGTTCATTCACTAAAGCAATAGGTTGCTAATATGAAAAAGTGGCCACTTAACATACTTTACATCCATATTTGTTGCAATTGGATAAAAACAAAACCACATTGCTTTACCCTGTTTCTTTATGACCAAGAAAATCAAGGTATCTCCAGCATATTTCTAAGTTCAATGAACAATAGAATTCACCTAGAAAAGTACTATCTTAGACATGTCAATTACACAAATACATTGAGAAAGTATTATCTTTATACTCACTTTCAACTTTGAGGAAGTTACCCACAACTACACTCTTTACCATTTGAAGCCACTATTTCAAATACTTTAGTTAAGAATGTCACTTCCCTTTTTTTTTTCTTTTTGCAATATAGTAAGGTGATTGACCTAAAAGAAATCAAGATACCTAGTTATATGTCTACAAATTAACATATATTTTATCCACTTTTTTTTCATGTTCTATCAATCATTTTCCACCAAAAACTATTTTTAATGTCTACAAACTTAATAAAACACTCAAGTAATTATCATGCCTATTAAAATGAAATTTGATACATCATTTGATAATGCTTGTAATATAATTTGCTTTCTTTTTCATTTACTTTGAAGCCTATAGTTATCTTTGGTTCTAAGTGGGCAAATGAGAAGTTGCATCATTTATATATAGATACATAATCCATATAAAGCATTCTTGTACGTATTTGTACCTATATATGTTTGTTTTCATATCCAGATAGAACTTTTATGCTATCTTTGGAGATACTTTCACTTATACATAATTTATCCTCAACTAAACTTTTGTATCCTTATTAATGCATTTATACACAAAAGATCTTTTGTCTATTTATTTCTTTACTCCTGAAGAATATATTGAAACCCATCTCCATGGCATATTATGGCCGAAAATTATCTTACTTTTCCTTTGCTTTTAACACTTCAAGCATCCATTTAGTGTACAAGAGTATAACTTTTAGTCAATTTTGCCTACTTGATTTTTCTTTGCACAAAACATATGCTATAGTTTATCTACTTTCTTTTTGCACAGCCTGCTCTATCACAAACATATTACTTCACAAAAATGGAAATCCAAAAAGGGATCAAGTTTTAAATTTAAAGGGCTTACACTAAAAGGGGAACATGACTATATTATCTACACTTTTCTTTACTTTTTACACATAAAGCATTAGGTTTGCTTACTTTCTTTCTTTATTCCTACAATATCTAGTCCTATATTCTTATACAAAAAATGAAAGCCTAGAAAGGTTCAGATTTGAAATTCAAATAGCAAGTTTCTTTAAGCTGACTTTACAACATTTGTACAAAGAATTAAATCAAAACTAATATTAAAAAAAAACAAAGCATTGCAAGAAAGGTTAGCAAAACTTGAGTTCAAGCCATCTCGAAATATGATGGTGATTATAACTTCAAAACAATTCAAATTCAGTATTATTATATTTCTTGTTTGCTTCATCTTTGTAAAGAAAATAAAATGAAAAACATGCACTTGCCTAAATTTATATTTTGCTATCAGTAATGTCCACAAACTTATGTGATCAATACTTGCATGTTTTTTTGTGATTGTGTGAAATAATTCACAGCATTAATTCTTCTTGTCATTCAAAAGGTATTGTTTTATTTGTTATCATTAAAATTAACTCTAATTCTATTTTACACACAACGTATACTCTAATCTACCTAGTTTTGTTCTACACACACAAAGTTTATTTATATAATGTTTGAAGAAAAATACTTTTTGTTCCAAAAATGAATCAACTTTGAAATTAAAAATGGCTAAAACAAAAAGGGAAACCCATATAGAAGACTATGTTATCCATCTTTTTGTTTACTTCAAACACTTGAAGATTCATTTTCTTTACTCTGCCTTCTTTCTTTTTTCTCCTTGCAATGCTTATTTCTATACTTTTACATAAAAAGGGAAACCCTAAAAGAGTTTGAGTTTGACCTTTAAAGGAATAAAAAGGCAAAATAAACAAAAAAGGAAAATGGAAAGATACCTAAACTTAAAGTCAAGCAATCTCTTTTTGAAGAAACCAAAAAAGAATGAAAATGTTTCTATATATGTGCAAATGCTTTAGAGCATTAGAAGAAGCGATCTCTTCAAGAACATACTTTGTGGAATTGAAATAAGCCAAAAGTTAATGCTAGACTTGGCTAGTTTACCTAAAAATGACATTTAACAACTTTTGTCTATTTCTATTAATTTCATTTTTTGCTATAAACACTCAATTAAAGCTACTTACAACCTATAACATGTACAAACTTAATTTTTCTTAATGGTCATAAAAATATAAACATGTATTTGCATAATTTGCTATCTTGGTCTTAGCAATGTCTACAAACTTATGTGACCAATACTTGCAGGTTTTCTTTTGATTTTGTGAAATACTTGAGGGCATTAAATGTTCTAGTCATTTTACAAGTATTGTTCCTTTCAATTAGTTTTGTGGAAAAAAGGAAAAACTAGTTATCTTTATTTTGATTAAAGATTGCACATTTATTTGGAAATAAGTTCCCAATTCACTATCATTTTTGTGAAAAGTTTGGCTCTTTATTTGATATATTGTAGTCTTACCCACATTCTACTTTTATTATTAAATCTATTTGTAAGCTAAGAAAATTGAGAAAATGTCTAATAAAAATTAAGTTATACATAAAATTCAGAATCTAGAAAGTAAAAGTAATAAGGTGTACATACTTATAGAAATGTTATACACAATATAACATATTGTTACAACTATTAAGTAAAACTACTAAATGAGAAACTGAAAATCTCTTAAATGTATCAAACACGTAGGCAATATAAAGACACTTCTATAGAACTGAATGCTAATTTCCCCTCCATTCAATCCTCATCCTATTTGTCTTGTAAGTGCCTAGCTATAACATGAACATGAAATTTAAAAAAATTACACATGAAAATCAAAGTCTAAATATTGGTTTCTAAAAAATAACTCACCAATAAAAGGTGCTTGGGTAGAATGTGTTCAACATCATTTGTCAATCTTGCTTTAATGTATTTGTCATTTCACAATTTAATCATATCTTCATTACCAACCATGTGGTATACTTTAAAAATGGTCCACTTCACCACTAATATGGTGCTCATTAACATGTATATGGAATATGAATGTCTTTTAAATGAATGAATTAACTATCTCCTCCAGGAACGCATTAAGGATGGTTCCCAAAAATGTTTGAGAGCAGAATATTAATTGAGTTAAATATAAAAAAGACAAATATGAATATAAGTTAAAATATCATCTACAAAAAATACAAAAAAAGGCTCTTAGCCTATGGCTACCTTCAGCTAAAGTTTTATTTAGTTGAAAAATAAGTGTGGTGCACCAATAAAACACTATATGCTTGACTATGAAGGCTCAAATACCATGTCAAGATTAGTTATCTTTAAACTTTGGCCGTTAATTCAAAAATAACTCTTTTACTAACAACAACAAGCAAAATCGCATAACATGTAGGATAAGATAGCAAGCAAAAAATCCAATGTTTTGACAACATCCATCAAACTTTTACAAAAAACAATGAACACACAAAAAAGATAAGAACAAAAAACATCTAAGAAAGTGTGATTGAAGACATTGGTCTGAAAAGAAAAAAAATCCTTTGAAGAGTCTAGGATAGATTGTTCGAGAAAAGTTCCTTAAAATCAAACATATAAAAAGACAATAAGGGATATAAGTCAAGATATCATCAGTGAAAAACACACACAAAAAAGTTGCTTGGCCCATGTTATTATCGGTTGAAGTTTTATTTAATTATAAAATGGGTGTGGTGCACCAATAAAAAAATTGTATACTTGCCCATGAAGGTTAAGATACCATGTCAAGGTCAATCATCTTTAAACCTTAAACTATTGGTTCAAAAAATCACTCTTTTACTAACAACAATGTGCAAAATCAAATAACATATAGAATAAGGCAACAAACAAAAAGTCCAATATTAATGCAGATATCAAATTACTTTTTTGCAAAAATGGAACATAAAAAAAAAGAATAACATAGAACATCTAAGAGAGTAGGACTAAGGACATTGGTTTGAAAAGAAAAAAAAACTTTGATATGTTTTGCCAAAAGATTAGAATACAAACCTCCTAATTGGTGAGAAAGCATAATAACAAGTGAGTGATATATTCAATTATTTCCTCAAAGTTAGGAACATATGTATTCAGGAAGAACCTTACTAAATAAACACTTGCTAAATAATCCATATGAGCAATAAAGAGAAATCAACAACAGAAGTAGAAAGAAATGGATTGCAAGTTAGGAAAAATAACTCAAAACAACCTAGTGAATAGTGAATAAGCAGTTCAGAAGTAGAGAGAAAAGAGATGCTAGGAAAAAAGGGAATGCTGGTAGGGAAAATGTTTCAAAACAATCACAATATGTAATGGTGGAAGCCACCTACATTGCATAGGTTAAAGTTATTTCATGTTATAAGCCATTTGCTTTTAAAGAAAATAAAGAGAAAGCAATTGAAAATCAAGGTTAGAAAAGGAAAAAGTAGATACATATGTAGTAATATATTAAAAGTGCAATCTAAATTAAGCACAAAATGGCAAGGTTTCTGACTTTTTTTTTTCACATTGTCTACGTCATAGGACTAACTTTAGGTGAAAATTTGGCTTTGAGGGAAGGCAATTGCCTTATTCCATGTTATAAGCCATTTGATTTTAAAGAAAATAAAGAGAAAGCAATTGAATATCAAGGCTAGAAAAGAGAAAAGTAGATACATATATGGTATTATATTAAAAGTGCAATCTGCAATGAGCTCAAAATATCAAGATTTGTGATTTTTCCTTTTTTTTTTATAAGCAAACTCATTATGGAATAAAGGATGCTAGTTGTTGAAACGAAGCTTCAACCTAATTGGGAAGCTCCATTCCCCAATGGTGGCTTGCATTCAAACTTGCTGTGAGCATGAAATAAGCTAAGCGTATGAAAAAACCTTTTTATGTCCAAACTACTTACTATGTTTATGACGTAGTAGAAGAAAACATCGTTATTTTCATCTTTTTTAGTGGTATATTAGATTCGTTAAGAAACTTGCAGGAAAATAATTATGAAAATTAAAATTTTCATGGCTAATTATGAGAAAGCACTAGTATTGAACTATTCATTTTATTTTTTACAACATTGAAGAGGCAAATAAAAGGAAACTCATATAATGGTTAATTTTGTTTCAAAACAAACAACATATTAGCATATAAAAATAAGACCATTAAAGAACTTTAATACAATTAAAAATATCAAATTTGTGCCGAAGTAATACACCAGTGATCTATCACGTTGTCCAGAAAGCAACCTCCTATTATACTATCAATATCCCTTGTTTGAAATGTCTAAAAACTATGAGAAATTGGAAAATGCCAATTAATCCAATTTGTTGTATCATGTTACAAAATATCATATCTATACAAATAAATTAAATTGAATAATAATAATATTGTACCTCACATGCCCAAGAATCCATTATATCAAAAGCCCCTTTAACAAATTTACTTCTTATAACCCTGGTAAGGAAAAGGAAAATAAACTAAAATAGAAGTCTCAATGAAACAACTACAACTCAATTAAGGTACAAGTAGCGACATGCCTTATTGTTACTCTGCTGGGCCAACTGATCCATCATCATTAGTCCAGTAATAAAACTCACACCACTAAGATCCATTAAAGGCCTAAATGTCATTATAGGCCCAATAGTTTGATCACTTAATTAATTGTCATGACATTCATTTAATTTAATAACATATAATTAGTTAAACTATAGTAGTCCATATAGAAAATTCTAGCAATCTCCACTTAGACAATATAGTTTAACAAATAGAAAAAATTAGATTATAATATGTTATGAATGCCAACAACGACAACAATCATGATATCATTACAACTATAAGTCAAGCACGAGTACCTAATAATGCAAATCATTATATTTGATACAGATGCTAATATCATACATGTCTTAAATACTTATATTTCAATTATCGAAATATAATGTGGAATATGTGAGAAATCAGACTTACATATCTAAATGTGATTATATGTATATCTTTACAAAATTATTTATACATCTACCCAAGATGCCAAAATGAGAATAGATCTTAATATAATAATGAGACAAGGTCTAAAGGTCTCTATCGATATGTTATAGAACAAATACATACAATTGACAACATCATATATGCATATGTGTGTGTGTGTATGTATGAGTGTGAAACATATGGCAATATCATTAATAATATTTCAATTAGAAACATGAAACTCCTACTAACCCTAGACATTGAAAGGTTTAACCAAACTTATTCTAGCCACTTGTTCATAAATAATTTAACACTTAAGCATTTGGTTAGTGGATCCATAAGCATATAATCAATGGCAACATGTATATTGCTTGGATATTTTCTCTAAAACAAATTGATATTTAATATCAAAATAGTTTGTAGGTAATACTTTCATTATTATGAAAGAAGTTCATTGTGGCAACATTGTCACAACATATGGTTAAGGTCTTGGATATGCTCTCTACAACTTTAAATCTAGATATCATATTCCTTAACCAAATAGCCTTATAAGTGGCTTCACAACATATGACACATTTTACCTCTATAGTAAAGGTTATTGTAATTGACTGCTTATAGATTCTATGATACAACTCCTCCCATCATCATAAAGATATATCCAGATATCAATTTCCTATTATCTAGATAATTCATAAAATCAGAGTCAAAGCAACATGCAACAATCAAATTATCATATCTACAATAGGATAGCATAAAGATTCTTTATACCTTTTAAGTACTCTATAACTTTCTTTACAATAGTCCAATATTGTATCTACCAAGTACACTAAACCATTATCAAGATGTGTACTTACTTGAGCATACAACAAGCTACCAACAGCAAAAGCATATGGGACCTACTTTAATTTTTACATTATTTAAGGACAGTAAGCTTTAGAAGGAATCTCAACCCTCTAAAAGGATGCAATACTTAGAGAGCATATAAAATATATTGAATCTTTTGAGCACCTTTTTAATATGCAATCTTTGAGACATGCCAAGAAAACCCTGAAATTTGTAATGATGGATCTATATGCCCAACATGAAAAAAGCACCACTAAGATCCTTCATATATAAATAATATTTGCTTTGTCTCAATCATAAAGCTCATAAAATTGTTTGCAAGAAGAATATCATTAACATAAGACTAGAGACATAAATATACTTATATTCAACTTAAAACAAATACATGGATCTACATCATTCTCCTTGAACCCAAGAGAAGTAATAATATCAATAACCTTGAGATACCATTATCTAGATGTTTTACTCAAATCATATTAATTAATTCTTTCAATTTACACACTTATTGTCTCTTCTTTTGGAAATTATATAATTAGTTCACACAAATAATTTTTTTGTCTAATCACTATTCAAGAAAGTCATCATGCATCTGGTAAAGCTTTAGGTCAAAATGAGTTACCAATGTCATAACAACTCCAATTGAGTCTTTTTTTAAAAAAACAAATAAGAAAAAAAAATTTATAATCAACTCCTTCTTTTTAAATGTGGTCATTTGCCACCAATATGGCCTTATACCTCTCAATCATCCCTTGATTATTCCTTTTGATCTTAAAAAACTTTTTGCATCTAATAGGCTTGTTACCATTAGGTAACTCTATATGATTTTATACATCATTATGGATCTTTAAAGTAATCCATCATTGACATCAAATTTGTGCTCTTACGGGTATGTCATATAGTCATTAGTGACATTAGATCTATGAGCCATCTAGAATTTCCTCAAAGGTATTTTATTTACAGGACTCAATTCTTTCCTACGACCAATAGGGCATGAAGCTCTTCCAATTTTGAATGTTGGTTTTATCATTTATTATACTAGATCATTTTTTTGATCAATTTGATTTCATTGACTAACAATAGTGCTAGAGAAATAAGTACCTCTCTAAGAAAGATATTACATGGTATTTCACTCTTACTATCCAACTAATAAACAAAAACAAGGTCCTTAGATAACCTTGATGGTATGAATTAGATAATAAAATCTACAACTTTGAAGTCGTTACAACATCTAACAAAGTGACCATTGATGGTCTTTGGATCAAGTTACTTAATAAAAGAATCATATGGCTTCACTTTAACCTTGCAACCCTAAACATGAAAATGCCTAAGACTAGATTTTTCCCATACAACAAATCATATAAGGTTTTACATACAAACTTATTAGGGACTTGATTCAGAATATACACTGGGTTTTTAAAGCATCGCCTTATATAAAGTTTAGTAAAATTGAATGCACCAACATGCATCCGATCATGTCTGTGAGTGTGTAATTCTACCTTATTGTGATCCAATCCTATTTGGGCATTCCAGGCATAAGGTTGCTAGCCTCAAAAATCACAAACTTAGATATATCATATAAAAGAATTAGAATTTCCATCAGTTTATCATATATCCATTGCACTCACCAACTTTATCAAAACTGATGCACTTAATTTTTTTATCATTTTGAGTTCAATCTCAACTTTAAATACCCTAAAAGAATTTAAGGATTCTAACTTTTTAGAGGATATTTCCACCTAATAAAAAAAATCAATCATCAATGAAGATAAAATATCAATATCCACCTATAGCACCTGGTGTTATCAATTCACCTATATTATTGTGAATTAACTCCAATACATCTAACATTCTGGTCCACTAACTCTAATAGAGAGTATTTCCCTTAATGCAGTTAATACACATATCAAAAGGGATAAGTCTAGGTCATAAAAATCTAATTTTTTTTATCAATTACTCCATTTTTTTATGGTGATATCACCTAGACACCCATTCCACAACTTGAGGATTTCAAATTAATTCTAACCCTTCTATATCCAACCACAATATTTAATTGATTAACTTTAATTTCCAAATGGTAACTAGTCTTGCATATTCATCTTGCATTTTTCCACTATTTACAATTTGACTATAAGCTTTTATCACTTGGTGTCTTGTTTCTTAACACTTATAATAAATTTATAATGCAAATGATTGCACCTTTGTCTAACCACCAAGTGTTCAATAGAATATCTCACTAGAGCCAGCAGAACATCTTAATTTATTATAATATGCACTCAAATTAGCTTTCTTACTTCTCAAAATTAAGTTACTTTGGGTGTGATTTATTCCACACTTAACACTCAATCCATGTGAAATAAAGTGACTATAGAGATCCTTCAATTCTTTACGTCATCTTCCATTTAACTACTTATACATTACTATAGAATTAGTCTTTAGCAGCGGTGCATATAAATCACCGCTAAATAGACAAATGAATATTAGAGGTGATTTTTTAGTGACGATTTTTTCGAACCGCCACTAATAACTATCTTTAGCGGCAGTTTATTAATGACGATTTGGATAAACCATCACTAAAAATGTTATGACTCAATTTTTAGCGACGATTTTGGTTAACCGCCGCTAATTACTAATATTTAGTAGTAGTTCATTAATGATGGTTTAAAAGCTAAAAATACGAATAAACAAAGGGACTTAGGTTTGACTCCTCTGAAATGTAAAATGTTAGTGGTGATTTTTTAACAAACTGCCACTAAGTGCATGTTTTAACAGTGGTTGTGGACAACCATTACTAAAAACACGGAGGTTGCAGAAATAACCCTAGCTATGTAAACCCTAAAAACAAAGGGAGAAATTTTTATTTATTCTATACAACAATTTTTATGTACAAAACTTAGGCTTTTTCTTTATCTCTGTTGCAAAAATAGAGTGTGGGTGTGAAGGAGAAAGAGAGTGTCATGCAAGCCCTAGTAGAGCTTAATCAACTCACCTCCATGTTGTCTAGTAGTAGTCATCGTCGTGCAAGTTAGACTCACTGATAACATAATATTTGACACATTTATTTATCCTCATACTTAGAATTTTAAGAGCCTAAATGAATTAATTCCAGCTGTGTTAATGTGTTTTTATGATTTGGTGCCAATTGGCAACATTTTGCAAATTTCTGCATTTTCGGCCAAATTGAGTAATTTTTGTAATTTTGGCATAACTTGAGTTATACTTGTCCAATTGATGTGATTTTTATCTTGTAGGAAAGGTAAGAGATAGATCTACAATTTCCATAAATATCTCCAAGGCTGAATCCATCGATTTTGGTACCTGAATTTTGAGTTGAAATCAGAATCAGAATTCCGTCCAGCCTGTCCCTAGCAGCCCGACCTCCATGCCTTCAGAAGATCATAACTTGAGATGTAGAGATCCAAATAAGCTGAAATTAAGCCCAAATGGAAGCCAACACATAAATACACATTTCATATGAGACTTCCTAGGCTGGAAACATCAAATTAGGCATCAAAATGGAGCTGCAATTCATGGGCAAAAATTCTACAGAAATTGGGCTGATGCAGCTGCTTTTTAAGGGCCCAATTGACATCCAAATCAAGCTTATTTGCTCCAACCCGAATCCAATCAGTTGGAACATAATTAGACATTGCAAAAGAAGGAGAAAGCAGTCTAAAAAGGGACTAGAGCACGTAAGATAGAAAGGGGCAGCAAGCAGACAACAGATCAACCCACTTTCCAGCTCAGCATTACTATCTCCTTATCTACCCAGGTAGAGCTTTTGTATAGGGAGTCTTTTGCTACATTTTTCTCTTAGTTTTTCTTTAGTTTTCTCTTAGTTTTTGTGTGTTTTTCATGCAAGGCAAAGAACAAGATTTTGCTCTCTCCTTTTCTATGTTTTCCAGCCCCAATGGAGGGCTAAATTTGTAACCAAACTAAGGGATGCTACTTGAAG
>JANHAO010022406.1:0-12214 GCA_026873985.1 Saraca asoca
CACCTGGAAGCTGAGTAATTTCTTTTAAAATAGCATCATTATTTCCCAAGGAATCAAGAAACTTAGAACATGTAGCATTATATCCTAAATGTGCGAACATGCAGGATCACTTCTTATATATGCAAAAATTTTAGCACATATAGCACACATGCTATTCTTATCACAACCAAAAGTAGAACATCCAAAACAATTAACATCTAGGAATCTAAAAATTTTAGGAAATTCAACTAGCATATCATCATGCACATCATCAACATGCATATCATCTATTGGCAATTCAATGACATCTAACTAAGAAACCATATGCTTTTCTAAAGGATTGTTAATTGTTTGGGAAGAGGCAGAATCATCAAATTCAACTGAATCAGGAAATTCAGCATGAAGCTCATCATAATTGTCCTTAACTGATTCAGCAAGTAAATCCATCTGGTTTGCACTAGTCTCAGCCTCAGGTTTTGTTAGTTGGGGGTCAATTGGCTCATCTTGCAAGATCTGGCCAGGACCTTGTGTTTGCAATTGACTCGGTGAGGAAGCCAATTATCCAATTTGAATTTCCAAGTTTTGCATCGTGGCTTCTCTTCTTTGCTGAAACTGAATGGTATTAGTTTCCATTTGCTTTATCAACTCCTCCAATGTTGGCTCAGATTGAATAGCTATTGCAAGACCTTGTTCATGCATAAATGGTTGCTGCATCCATTGATATTGACCAGAATTACTGTCATATTGCAGATTAGAATAGTCCATCCATCCAAAGTCATATGCATCAGGATAAGGCTCATATATTTGCTGTTGCTGAAATTGGCCAGAACTACTGTCATATTGTAGATCAGAATAGCCCATCCATCCAGGCTCATATGCATTAGGATAAGGCTCATAAAATTGCTGCTGCTACTAATATTGATATTCACTAGGAAAAAAGCCTGCAGCAGCAGCTTGGGGTCCATAATGGTCTTCTTGAAGTGCAGGACACTGGTCTACTGGATGGTCTAACTAAGAATAGATTTCACAAGGTTATGCTGGGGATTGAAATTGCCTTTGTCTTTGTCCTAACACAAGTTGCCTAACTAAGGAGGTCAGCTGTCAGCTCCTCCAATCTATTCTCCATTCTTTGTGACAGAGCTATATTTTTTTTTCTTTTTCTTACTTGATTAACTAGTCTTCTCCTAATCTTTTTAAGCAATTTTAGAATCAAGTTTCAAAAGATTATGATTGGAAAAAGATTCAGTAATCATACACTACACAAATACTGCACATACTATGCTGAAAGAAGTAGCTGAAAATAAAAAACACAGAAACATAACAACTAAGGTGAAAATCACTCAAAACAACACTAATTAACATATCTACACATTTTTAAAAATTGCAGGACCACCACAGCTTGAAAACTACACCTAAGGGGAACCTAAAAATAAAATAAAAAATCTTAAAAAAAAAAAAGAAAAAGTGGTTTAAATGATGAAATTTAGCCAAACCAAGTGGGAGCTTGTGGCCTTAATCAATTTGATGTCTTCTATCAACCCATCAAAATTTATTTCAATCCAAGATGGTCCTTCTTGCAAAGAGCAGTGCTACTGTAAGTGTAAAAACAAATCAAAACAGGGGAAAAATAGGGGAAATAGAAATAAAATAAAGATAGAAACAACTGTAGAAACAAAATGTTAGTGATGGTTAGCATTTAAAAACACCCCTAATAAGATTGATAAAATTAGAATGATCCCTGGTAATGGCGCCAAAATTCTAGTCACTTGTCAAGGCTAATCAGGATTAGAAATTTATAAATCGAGCTACCTAAACTACTTGTAGTATAGGCAACACTAGGTCGAGCCCTTGGATCATTTTGGATGATATCAATTAGATTAGGAGATAGAAATGAATGGGGGTTGGCAGTAACTACACTAACAACTAACTACAATGCAGAAACAAAAATAGAAGTAAATAAACCAACCAGCCCAAGGGAATCAACTAAGCTTAAGATTAATGCATCCTTGATCACTAAGTGTTTATTCAATTGTTGATCATATTCTATGGCCTAAAATCATAATAAGAATCCTTGAAAATGATTAATGAGTCTTAAGTAGAACTCAGCCAACAAATAATCCATCAAAATCTCAATGCATTGCTTGGTTTTCCTGTCCTCTTCTACAAGTGATTATTAATCAATAATCATATAGTTGTTTAAATCAAATGAATCCATTCAATTCAGAAAACTCAATAAAAATAGAGAGGAGAGGAGAAGAAATGACAAATAATCAAATGCAGAATGGAATATTAAAATCTCAACATAAATCTTCAAGTCTATCAACCCTTGGACTGATTACAAACTCAGCCTTCCATTGAAGGTAGAAAACTACAAAGAAAAGAAAAGAAAAATGTCCTACACTACTACTGGAACTCTCTAAAAACTCCTTCCAAACTGAACTAAAAACTCTAAGCTAAAATAACTTTGCCCGGGCTAAGAGAAGCTAGCTGCTGGTTGGTGAGTAGGCAATGATGGCTAGTCTGGTTACTTACTACCACTCTTCTTGCATGTTCTATCTCAATGTAGACTGCATTTTCTAGTTTTCTTCTGAATTACTACTCTCCAACTGGTTAAGTGTGAGCTGGAGTAAGAGATGGTTCATTGGGCTCAAGATCCATGCCAATTGGGGCCTAAAAACCCAATTCTATATAAGCCCATTTTATCAGCATTCTATCTCTAAATTGTAGCTCCAATTACACACCCAATTTGCTGGATTCAGGTCTAGAAGTCTTCATGAAAGTTGTAGCTTTGTATCTTAGCTTCCATTTGGGCTTAGTTTGACATCATTTGGACTTGTACAGCTCCATATATGGCCTAATTATTATTTAGAGGTTAGGCTACCTGAGACAGGCTGAGGCATCATTCTGGTTTTGAATTGTGAGATTTAGCCTTGGAGGTCTTCATAAAGTTTGTAGAGCTATGTCTTATCTTTCCTACAAGACAAGAATCACATTAATTGGAAAAGTGTAGCTCAAGTTATAACCAAAATACAAAAACTGCTCAACAAAGCCAAATTCTACATAATTTCTTCTAATGAATCCAATTGATATCACACTATAAATATACAATAACACAGCTGAAAGTAAGTCAATTTGGACCTTAAAAAGTTTAGTGAGAGGACAATTAAATGAGTAAAATATTTTGTTATCAGTCACCGATGGTCGGCCAGTATTATATCATTCCCTTGCCCCTTTGGCTATTCTCCAATTGACATGGGGTTTGAGTTTAGGGGTACTTTTTCGATGTTAATATTTGAGAATAAAATAATATTATATTCAGCAATGTTTGAGACCTCTTGATAATTAGGCGAATCATTGCTTACGGATGACTTCATGTTTAGAATTAGCAATTATATTTCATCTTTGATTTTCATTATAGACCCCTGTACTTGTGTTTTGTTAAAGCTGCTTTGTAAAATTTAAATGAACATGCACTCAGGAAATGTGAGTTTCTTGGAGAAATTTGTCTTAAAGGTGCCCAAGTGTTTATCTTACAGATTGGTTTTATTATGTAAAATGCACAATGGCGGCTTCAATTGCATACCATTGAATATTTGGATACTTTTAAAGTGCTAGAACCTTGGCAATTTAGATAGCCCTGGTCAATTATGTGGGAATCAAATAATAATTGAAATGTTCTCTACTAAATAAGCCCGCTTTGGCTTGGTCATGTTTGCTGCCTGACAATGTAAATGCTTTTATTATTTTTTGCTCTTACTCGTGCCTCTTATTGGTTAGATCTGCCTATTTAAAAATCTAATATGACATATATGGAATTGTGGTGCATTGATGTCATGTTGAAATATCATCGATTTCTAAATATAATTGTGGGCTCATTGCCTCCCTCCGATGTTACTTTATTGTTTAATCCTTGTTTGATCTAGTTGTCAATTATAAATTTTTAAAGCAGTTGTTAATTAGTGATATAATTTATATTTTGCAGGAGATTATTCCAATAATAATTTTAGAGAGACACACATTTAGTACTCCAGTCATGGCTCTTCTTGTATTTGCTTCTGTAGCATTATTTCCAACCCTACTAGTACCTTTTACACCTTCCATGTGGGTGGCTAGGATGACATTTAGTTATGGCTTTGAATTTTTGCTAATCATATCTGCTACATCTTTTAAATAAAATAACATAAGAATAAGAAGGTATTAATTTTTCAGGAACAATTTCCAGATTGCTGAATCATTTTGCATGTATCCATCATCTCTATAAACATCATATCATATATTCTTATATTTATTAGTTAAATATTCTATAAATGAAATATACATCAAACTCATATTTTTCATTATGTGAGTTACACAATAATCATTTCATTTAATTCTTTTCTTTTAATAGGTTGTGGATCTTCAAATTCAATTCCCGAGATAGATGTACTTCAGAATCTATTAAGTCAACCTAAAACTTGTCGTGCTAAGTGTGGTGAGATATTGGAAGGTCCTCAGAATCTAAAGGTTTGCCCTTTTTCATTGTTTTACTTCATTGAAGTATTTATGGCAGTTAAAAGGTAAACTCTTGTTGATGAAGTAAGTTTGCAGAATGTTGGTGAGCTACTTAAGGAATGGGAAATTTTTAAAGTTGACATACCCGAGTTAAAGCTTCTACGGCAACACCACAAAGATGCCATGTCATGCGTTTCCCACTTTCATAGTATTTTAAGGATAGTGCATGAGTGGAAGGATCAACTGAATGTAGTTGATGAGTTGAAGTGTATTCTAGATGATGGTTTATCTTTGAAAATTCAAGGTAGTATAGATTCTTTCTTGTTGCATCATGATCAATTAGAGCTTTTTAGGTCTGTCAATTTGTCTAATCTATTGTTTCACATCACCCCAAATGTTTGGTTTGTGTTCTGTAGTAGATGAGTTGCCTTTAGTTGAGGTTGAGCTAGAGAAGGCTTATTACCGTGAAAAGGCTGCAAAGGTAAGTTGTGATCCTTTTTCTAGAAAGCTCATTCTGGTATCCTGATTCTTTCTACACTAATTGGAATTTTATGAATTGGTCTAGGCGCATGATTCTAAGATTTCTTTGGAATTTGGTCAGCAACTCATGGAGGAGGCTAGAATATAATTTATTCTGTTTCCTCTGATATTTGACATATTGTAAGGCTTTAATATTCTACAAATGTGTGCCTTTTTTTCTTCCCATTAATTTTTTGGCTGCAAATTGAGGGGGCGAAATTATTTGTCAAATTACCTGGAGCACTTTTTGCTACCATGTTTTGGGAGGAAAGAGCTAGAGAGATTCTCTCACATGAGGCTCTTGTTTCTGAGTTTGAGGACATGATAAGGTTTGAGGATACTTTGTATTGTCATTTTATGATTTACCAAGTTTATGAAACCTATTTTTACTTATGATCATTGCCTTGTTTGATTGGTTTTGCAGGGCTTCAGAAGACATATTAGTGATCCTTCCTTCTCTTAATAATGTCAAGGATGCACTATCAGAGGCTACTGCCTAGTTAAGGAGCACTAAACCATATTTAGTTTCTACTGCTTCCACTTCAAGTTCTTTATGGAAAGTTGAAGATTTGCAAGTTCATGTTTTGTCCTACTTGTTTTGTTTTTACTAAGATTGAGAGTAAGTTCATTTCAAATATTGAAATTTTATCCTTCTTATTGTAGATGTTGGTTTCTCAGTTAAAGCTAATTAAAATATCTTTGGAAGAGAGAAGAGTGCTTGAAATAATGCTAAACAACTGCAAATAATGGGAGTCCAATGCATGTACTCTACTGGAGGAAGCTCGATGGTTTTTTAAATTTGATGTCATTGTCTATGGAATAAACTATGGCCTAACATATAAAGTTGAAGCATTAATAACAAAAATAGAATCTACCACAAGATCTAGTTTATCGCTTGGTTTTGATGTCTATGAGATTCCAAAACTTTAAACAATTTGTTCTACACTGCAATGGTACAAGAAGGCCCTTTCTTTCTGCAATCTTTCTCTTTCTTTAGAGGTTATTATTTCCTGTATTTGGAGAAACTATCTTTAAAGAATGATATACTAGTTTTGAGCCCGTGCTATGCATGAATTTTATAATGACTTCATGAAATATGTGATTATTGAAGGTAAAAGCTGGTCAACCCAAGTTATAAATCGTAAAACTGTAGAATAAGTGTGAAAAGAGAGAGAGAGAGAGAGAGAGAGAGAGAGAGAAAGAAAGAATAGGGAGACACCAGAACTTCTTAATGTGGTTTAGCTAAAGTCAATATGACTCCTACATCCATGGCTTTTATGACTCTTTAATAAGTATATTATTTTCGATGATCGTATTGTGTATTCATGTACAATGATTTCATCCCCTTTTATAATAGTTGGGGGTTACAATTTGAGTGTAAATCCATAATAGATAAGTATCATGACTTAATTAAGATTATATAGTAGATCAAGATAGGTCGTTAATACAAACTCCTACCAGAATAGGAGACTGCATGAGCTTTCTTGGTGGTTAAGGACTCATTCTGCGATTTGCAAGTTGAGCCTTGCTCTTGTGACTTGAGGTTATTGTTTAACTTGCGTTGACCAGGGACACTGGCTTGCATTTAGTGACCTAATATCTTAGTCAGGTGGCCTTATTCCAGATTAGTTAGGCCTTTGCTAGTGTGAGTCTGTCCATTGGGTTTTTACTAGTCAATTTGTGTGGTATCGAGAATTACCCACAACATTAGTCCTCTAGTTCTTAGTGCGATTTGCAGACTAGGAGCTAAAGTTTGCTAGTAAAGGTTAGAGATCGCGACCGATTTTGCTTGCATCATTTTGTCTACCCGTACCATCATTATTGCATTCAATGCCTGCACTTTTCTGTAACCATTAGTGCAATACTGTCAGAACCTTATTTTTCGTTGGATCGTTAGATAGAAGATGGTTCACCATTCCCCTGATCTAATAGTGTAGCGGTTTGCATTATTAGGTGAAGAGACTCTTCATTCCCTCTCATTTGTTGCTTTTAAAAATCTGTGCTTCAATTTTTCTCGTTCTCAAGCTTTCACCGTATCTTTAGTATTTTCCATCCCAGTTGCATCTACAACAGTATCCTTCTGGTTTGGTCCAATTGGTCATGCTTGTTTTTCTTTAGATTATCTTCTCAGACCCATCTCATTCTACTGATTCAGTACGTTCTATAAATACAATCTTCTTGATTGAGTTTCCACTTTTTATGAATGCTTTGCTTTATGATTTTCTGATATCTAGCGACTTGGTTTGGTAATGTGTGTCCATTAGATATTAGGAGATTTTTCTTTGCTGACTGGTTATATTTGTTTGCGGGCTTGTTACTGTTCATGAAATCAGTGTATTGTTGCCTGATATAGTGCCTGTAAGTTTAGAGGTCACAAGTTACCGAGTTAAGTCTTTTTCTATTTCCTTGGTTCTTATAACCTGATAAGTTCATTGGTTAAGCCCCCTATATTTTCAATAGTCTGGGTCTTAGATGTGGTGATTTAAGGCATGTGTGGCCTATTGTATAGGGAACCTTGTTATCCTTAGTTTATAGGTAAGGTCTGCTTTTAGCGACCTGATTGTTCCTTCTTTTGCATAGATGGCAGGTCATAAACGTCGAGGTCATCAAATAGGGAGTGATGAGGACTCTGAATCACCTGACCAAAGTTGGGAGTTATTGTGTTTTATAGATGATGTGATCTCAGGGAGTAGTGAGATCGCTCAGAGGGATGTTGCTTGTCCTGATCCCATTGAGGGTCAATAGGTCACTGGAAGTCAAGAGCCCTCAGATTATAAAATGTTTACACACCACCCTTCAATCATTAAATTTGATGATCATGGGAGCATTATGGAAACTTTTCATCTTCCAAAGGGTTGTCACATTATGGCTCCTTCTCCTGTCGATCACATAACTCATCCTTCTAAAGGATTTGTTGCAATGAGTAGCCATCATCTCGTTGTTGGGCCTAGGTTCCTAATTAACCCCTATGTTGTGGAGGTTTTGAATAGGTTACACCTTTCCCTTTTTCAACTTAGCTCGAACTCGTACTCTCAACTCACCTCTCTCGCCCTTTTATATCTTTCAAATGGTCTTCCTCCTTCTTTAGCAAGGGTTTTTTGTTATCTTTTTAGCATCAGGAGTGTGGGTCAGAATGAGGGAATTTATTACTTATTGGCTTAACAAACCTAATTCGAGAGTATCATGTCACAGGGTGATGCTAAAGGCAAGTCCAATATGAGGCTTTATAAAACCCACGGGTTCTATATTTCTTGTCCATCACTGCATTATCTTTGAAGTTTTGGTTTCATCCTTACTCCTGGTAAGTGAGCTGAGGATGTGTGGGCTTGTATAAATCTATTTTATTTCTTAGTTTTTGATATTTTGTTTTATTTTGCAGAGGGAGCTGGAAAGGAGAAACCATTGTTGAAGGCTGAGGAGCTTAAGGTACTAGATTGATTTGTGACTGTGGATGATTTGAAGAACAATCTCAAGTTTGGCAAGGACCTCTTGCATTCGTACAAGCTTGCCCCAACTTTAGACATCAAGCTTTGCAGAGACATAGGAGCTTGTAGAACTAAGGAGGTCAATCTGGCAAACTTTGGAGAGTACGAAAATATGTTGAAGCTCAACCTTTAATTGCCATGATCTTCCCATCCTACTCGATTCATTACTATCGCCATTACTTTATCGACCCCTACTGTTGCTACAGGCCCCACTACTATAGGGTCATCTTCTTTAGCCTTAGCGTCTTCCCAAATGTTGGTTCCTTCATCTCATCCTGAGATGGTTGGGATGATCGAGGAGGTCGCATTCCTATTTGATCCTCCTACTAAAAAGCAGAGAATAAGTAGGGGAAGAGGTCATTGCTACTTCGGAGGTGATTCTCAAGATTGAGGCTGAGGAGTGACCTTCCAACCTTGGCCTGAAGACTGAGGAGTGTTTTGACTTCGTTCAAGAAAATGTTGAGTGGATCCCAGGGCCTTGCAATAGGGTCAAGATGCTAAAGTTGAACCAATTCCTGGGGGAAGGATTAATGAATTACGCAGCTCGCCATACTCTATTGGTGACTAAAGCTCTTTCAACATGGTTCTATTGCCTTTTGTAATTTGACTTGTTCATTTCGTAATGATTTTTTTTTAGAGCTTGCTGTCAATAATAAAGGAAAAGAATGCACTCTGGGGTTAGGATTAAGAAAAGAAAAAGCTTAAGGGCGATCTAGCCACTGCAACTGCCAAGGCATTAGAACTAGATGAGAAGGTTAAGGACACCAAAGTCTCTAAGAAGAGAGCCGAGGAAGCTTTATCTCGTAAGATGGCAAATCGCAAGGTTGTTACATTAAGTCTGCATAAGGTTGTTGATGAATTGATAATGGTGTAGGGCAAGCTGGATATGACAATGCAGTGAGCTAAGGCTTCCAAAAGAAAATATGAAGCAACCAAGAATGAGGTTGCTTAGGCTAGGAGTGCGACTGTATTGATAGAAGAGAAGGCTGTTCGGGCTAAGGTGAAGACTGTTATGTTGGTTGCAAGAGCTAAAAAGGAGGTGATGTCTAAGGCCACCGCTAACTTTTTGTTCACATTGTGGGAGGAGCATCTGAGAATGAATTTTTCTTTTTCAATAGGAATGTTCTCAAATTCATTAAAGGCTTCAAGGAGAATACAAGAGCAGTTTCTCTTAACAAGGATTCACAGTTGGTAGGTGGAGCTTCTCTAGCTCGGGACTTGATAGAGAGTAGTTCGTAAGCCATGGAGATTGTTAGCGATCAAACTACCTGTGATCAGCTTGCTTCACATGAAGACCCTCTTACCCAGGGCACAACTTCTGGGGACCAGTAATAATTGTAGTTTTATGTATTTTGAACCTTTATATGGATATTTTCTTTGTTAAAGATTTTAATGAATTTTGTTATTATTATGGTAATTCCCTGCAAATCATAGTTCTATATCATTCAGGTTGAATGACCAATTAGTCACACTAATGCTTTTTAGCTTCCAACAATGCATGTTTATTAGGTCGAATGGCCAGTAGTTCGTAGGAACATTCTTTGAGTTTTGATGTGCTTGAACTAGCAGTTGGCAATGAATTGAGCACTGATGTGCCTTAGGTGGCAATGAGCCATTAGTTGATAATGAATTGAGCACCATTGTGCCTCAGTTGGCAATGGATTGAGCACCAATGTGCCTCAACTAGCAATGAGTCGTTAGCTGGCAATGAATTGAGCACCGATATGCCTCAATTGCTAATAAGCCATCAGCTAGCAATGAATTGAGCATTGATATGCCTCAGCTGGCAAGGAATTGAGCACTGATGTGCCCCAATAGGCAATAAGCCATCAGTTGGCAATGAGTAGATTGCATGTGGCACCAAATTAGAAGTCGGATACGAGGTGGCAAGGTAGTGTGAGCTACCTCCTTAGTGCCTTGTATTGATTAATGAATCTTCTCTGGCATTCTTCCCAATTGTTAATGCTGCGAGCTTTGGGATTCCTGAACCATATTTAGGGTATGTAGCCTAGAGTAGCTAGAAAAACATGATACTTAACCAAATGACTGGTGGTCTAAAGATCCATCTATGTGTTAAGAGATCTGAGAGCTGCGAGCTTACTAAAACATGTGAGCTAGAGCTCATCTTTAGAGCTAAAAGTTAATAGCTATATCTAAGAGATAAGAGCTACGAGCTAGTCGAGACCTATGAGCTAGAGCTCATCTTTAAAGTTAAGAGCTGCGAATTAGCTGAGACTTGTGACCCAGAGCTCATTTTTAGAGTTGAGAGCTAAGAGCTAACTAAGACCTGCAAGCTAGAGCTCATCTTTAAAGCTGAGAGTTGAGAGCTAGCTGGGACGTGCGAGCCAAAGCTCATCTTGATTTCATAGAATTTTTGTGAGTTTCCTTGGATATAGTATACATTGTAAAAGATTTTGGATCATGTCAAGATGAGCAATGAAATAATTTTAGTAGTACTAATTAATTAAATACAAATGAACCTTTCCCTATAGGTAATATGTTTAAGACTGTTATACATATAACAAATTATTGGGTAGTTTAATTTACTTTCATATACATTATTAAGCAATTGTCAATCATAATTTTCCATGATTTTTTTTCCATAGTCACTCTTGGCCATGTTGTAACAACTTTGCAAGGTTTTATGGATATTTATGCAGTCAATTTTCTTCATTGTATAGGATTTTAGAATTTGCAATTTCTTTAGTTGCTTTTACTTTACTTAATTTAGTTGTATAGACTAAAATAGTTCTTTGTAGATTACATTAATGATGCTAATCCTGAATTTCAATGCTGCCACTATGGTGTGTGTTTTGGCTTTCAAAGAAATTATCATCTAGTAGTATGTCGTCACCCAAGTTCTCTCTATGTTGCATGCAAGTGAAGGTTAGATTGCCACAACCACATCAACCACATCAGCATGTAATTTACATGTAATGCTAGTGAATTTATATTAAAATCTAAACAGTAGAACAACAAAAGGAAAGTGCTTATATATATATGGCAAACTTATTGTACTTGATGGTGAGTAAAGTGTTTCCATTACAAATAACAACCTATGATAATGCTACTTTTTTTATTGAGTAAGTAGCAAAAGATTCACTAAAAGCCAAGGTTGGCTTTTAACAAAAAAGGGCACTAATGGGTAAGTTTTCTAGCATAACACCTTGTCAAAATAAAATTCATAGAGTTTTGCAAGATACTAATTCCATAGTTGATGAGCAATGCAGTTCACCTCCATTTCACAAATTCTCAATCAAATTTTTCAATTTTAATAGGATGTTTGAGCTTTGTGGCAAAGTTTGGAGGAGGTAACACTTTTGAGATTTGAGTGTTGTCATCTTCTTTATCACTTCTAGCCCTTTTCAAAGGTGTGATGTTGTCTGCAGAGCTTAAGTCAATAATATGGTTAGAATTCAAGGAGAGTGTATCCTGTTGTAAACTCTATGTTATGAGAATGTTGAATAAAATGATAACAAATGACTAAAGCGAGCTTATTATTATCCCATCAATGAAGATGAACTATACTTACATTTGTTGGAGGTTGAAGCTGAATGGACAAGCTTGGCATAATGGCAAAGTCTTGTGAAATAAGGTGCTGCATGAAATAAAATATCAAGTTAAAGTACTATTTAATTCATAAATTCTGGAGCATAATATGAATTGTAGTGATTGCATAGTGGAAGATTTTTTGAACAAATTATGTATCAAAAGTAGTAATAATGTATAAGTTAGCTAGA
>JANHAO010022407.1:0-12207 GCA_026873985.1 Saraca asoca
AATTTTCAAGGACCATTATAAGCAGAAGCTCACTTGTATTTGGCAGACAGTAAATAAGGGATCATACATGTAGAACTAAGAAAACAGGCAATGCACAATGCCCTTGTATTATATTTACACTTAAAACTACAGACGATAACCGTGCAAAGAACCTGACTATCATACACAGTCAACTCTTAAGGCTAGGCAAGTATATATCCGCAATCCCTAGGAAGGGCGATATCTTGTAAAACAACACCCGTGTATGACATAATTGTGGTAGCGCTCGTTTCTCCAAGTAAATTTAGAGGAAGTCGTGTGAATTTTTCAAGCAAACCCAAAATGCATTAGTGTGAATCACTTGGACCAACTGTGCTTTGCTCTGTTGTATCAAAATAGAACCTCCCTTTCATCACAAAAACTTGTTTACTTCTAATCATCTGTCAACCAAAAAGAGACAGAACCCAGCCACTAGGATATGGATGCTCCAAAATTGTCAGCAGCAAACTTTTTCACTGCAAAGCCGAATCATCAACTATTGGTAGTGAAGTAATAACTCTCATCAACTTCAGCTCAAAGTTAAGATACATTTGCCATATTTAATTTGTAAACAATATCATGGAATCCTTTCATTGATTTATAGGAAAGATATGTGAGCCATTGGATGCAAGGGATACTAAAGATTTTGTGATCCCAAAAAGAGAGATTAATAAAGAATGTCATGCAAGTATTTTTCATCTATGTTTCTGTTTAAGACACAGATATCACTTTCTTACAATTTTAAAACAACTAAAAAAGTTGGTACAAGTGAATGCACTAGGAATTACCGTGTGTGCTTAGTATATTAATGAAAAAGGAAAAAAAAACACACACACACACAGATGCACGTCTATATTCATTTATCTTATATAGGTTCATCAACAGGTCTTTTTTAAAGAGTTATGTAACTCCAGGCCAACCAAGAAGATGTGTCTTACCAATCTAAACATTCTAAGAACCAGAACTTGATTTTTGAACCCACACTTGTTTCTGCAAATTAGGAGATAGTTAGCCATTTACTACAAGACCAAGTGGAATTTCTAGTATAACATCATAGTAATCAAATTAAGTACCTCATGGGAGCCATGAACAGAGGCATTGCTTCTTCTAGGATGCTTCCCCTCACTCGAATTTGAATAGCCATCATCCTTCATACCATGTGTTGGTCCACGGCGACCAAGATGCTTGCTGAAACCTTAATAAAACACGAGCACTAAAATTGAGAAACACAAGACATGAAATCCCAAAGTAATGCATGCAAATAACATCACAATTGTCAGTATGGCAAACAATGTCTAACTATCGAAGAACACTGTGTAAACCCCAAACCAACCATTATCCATTGAGTGGTTGCCACGTGTATATCCAAGGGTTTTTGTCTCCCCAATTGCATTTGATTTGTCATGTTTCATATCCGCATGAATTCCTACATCATGTGCAAAATATGTATAACTTCCAAATTGCAACAGATTTCCCAAGGAAAGATTAATGATTCGCTCATCAATATGCCAGTTATTTTGTCTTGTTCAAAAATTTCTTTGATCTTTGCCCATTAATCAAACAAACTGGTGCATGCAAAGTAAAGCCTGTACCTTCAGAAGAATCAACTTGTGAGGAAGCAGATGATGACAAAAATTCATCATCTCCATTGGAGCGATGAGTCCATACACCACGATCAGGTCTATCCTTATGTCTGACACGTTTATCCTGCCTGTCACCACAGACAGGCGAGTTATTCCCACTAACCTTATCCTCTGCAGCCCAATTGGTACCCTTTAAAATAAATTGCATGTGTAAGGGACGGGGTGGCCGCTTTTCCTTTTCTAGATTTGATATCTGGGTATGCTGGTCAGAGTGGGGCCTTGAAGACTGACTTTGACGTGAATCCTTGTTCGACAGTATGCTTCTAATTATCCTTCCACTTCCTTCATGCCGCTGGTTCTGCTTCAGCACAGCAGTTGAACTAGTAATCTTTTTAGCTGAAGATGTTACACTGTGCTGCTGTGACATGCTATCATTATCAGTTACCTGCACAATAAGAACATCAGTCAATAAGCAAGAGTGTAATATGAGAGTATGACAGATCCACCACTGAACAAGCCCCTTCATGGTGTGGGGGCCACTAACATGAGCCACTAAAATGATGAAGTTAAGATAGTTCCCCTTTAAGTCCCACTTCATTCTCCAAACCAACAAATCCAAGTTCTAATCAGAGAGAAGCAATGAACATGACAAAAACAATCATATATCTGAGGTTAAGATTGTTCGTTTCAACCCAGACCTTCAGAAGGGAAAAGTAAATTGCATTTGCAGGCTTCTTAAACATCAGTTATGCAGTTCAGTCACCAAAACTTAGAGATTCAGATCAATACTTTGGCGTGCAGCATGTACAGCATATACAAAATTTATATGCAAAATCAGAACCTTACAGTAATCATATCCCTTTCTCTCCCCCTAAGAAGCAAGACCTTCTTCTTCCCCACATTATTAGTTGCAGCAACTCCTGAGGCAAAGGCTTCCGCAATTAAGCAAATAACCATAAGCTAAAACCATTTTAAGTAATCATAAACTTTACTACAGATTGATGAAAAGAATACATAACTGCTCCCAACAAAGAGAATCCTGATCTCCCCCCCCCCCCATGCCAAGAGAAGCCGCCAGGGGAAAAGAGAGATATTAATTTCAGAAATCACGCTGATAAATTTTTAGGAAAAGAAAGTGTGAATACATCAAAAAACCTCCCAAGTCCAACTTAAAGATGTAGCTGAATAGTAACAAAAAAGAGTGCAGAATTTGGTAAATGTTAAAAGGGCTAAAACATAACTCTGCTCAACAACTAAGACTTGGTTCATGAGCAATAAAGCACCCACAAGAGCTTTGTTAAGACCATCAAAAGGAATTCGATCAACACCAAATATTTACAAAAATCAATTTAAACTGATTATAATTTTCTTGTTCTAAGGCAATTTAAACTGATTATAATTTTCTTGTTCTAAGGCCTTAAGTTTCATGTCATTGTACCAAACATGGAAGTAATGGAAGGTAAGAAAATCCATCACAATTCATTACAATAAAATAAAATCATCACCAAGAATCCAAAGTAAACTAAAAATGATTCTAATTAAGAAAACTGCTACAGAAGAAGAAAGTGAAAGTAAAGGTCCAGCAACATATGACTTTACAGTAAAAGTGTAAATTAAGTATAGCCCACTGTAATACTTTGGGGATCAAGCACAATTGCAAAAGCTAAAGATCAAAGTCAAACACCCATCTATCTTAAAAATGAGTTTATACTTTATCTATGATGTTTTCAAGGCATAAGTTAAAATAAAATAGAAAAAAGAAATTAGCACAACAAAATTTGGAGCTCAATTTTCAATCTACCAGTTTCATCTTCAGCTTGATTCCCATCTGAAGAGGCCAAAATTGTTGTTTTATCTGAAAGATGCCGATCGCCTTGCTTGGGAGCCAGAATGTTGGTTGATTTGTCCTTTACAGTAACACTTTTCGCAGAATCCCTTATAACATACTGCCCATCATACAGGATTGAAATTAAACATTCAAACACAACTACAAAGAGTAGAAACTAGTTGTCAAATCATAAGTGCTTCAGAATACATACATATTAAACTCTGAAGCTCCATTAGCACATATTTTAAGAGTTTATAAAAACTCTTCCATTAGCAGGCCATTTTTCTATTAACTCATTGAGAACCTAAAGTTAGAACTATAATACCATTGTGGCAGAAACCCTTTTCTTTCCAGACCCTCGTCTTGATGAAGCAGAACCAGGACTCCCAGTCGATGATGCACCAGCTCTTCTGCTCAATTTTCCATTGGGTACTGACCTCTGTACAAATATGATATACATTCAATAAGCAAGATAACAATGATGCATAAAAATAGAAAATTTGAAAAAGATCATGAGACTTGTCTAGTATAAATACCCGCTCCCACACACTCAGACACAAATGCAAATGCACAGATGATTCACACTAAATTTCTTGCAACTTTAAATGTATATGGGAAGATACCCGAGATGCACCCTTGGCAGCTCTTTTCTGACGCACAAAGTCCATCAGTGGAGTAACTATAGGAAAGTTTTTTGCAGCAGCTGCTAAAGAGCAGAATCCAAATAAATAACATAAAAATTATTCTATCTGCTAATTCAATATGTGTGTTCTGTGTTGTCTTCACTTTCATAATTATAAATTTATTGCACATATACTGTATTAATTGACTAACCAGATCGTTCTGCTTCCTTTCTCTCTAACTGTATCTCAGCACTAGGAAGATTCTCAACAGGTTTGGCAAGAAGTTCAAGAAACTCCATGTACTCAGAATCTAGATGTTAGCCATAGAAACAATTGTATTTATGACAAGGAAACAACTCAATGAATAGAAGCTGAATTGTAGAACAAATTGATTTCAATCTTTGTCGAATGGTACCTTTATATATGGTTCCTTCCCGACCATCCTTTTTGGACCACTGTTTGGGAACTCGTTGTGAAGGCGCATATTCAACAGTGACTTTAAACTGAGTTCCTGAGGGGGTGAACAGAGAAACAGAGAACCTAGCTCAACATCTTACTCCCTGACCTTCAATGTATCAAATACAAGAAAATCTAAAAGGCAGAATAAAAATAGAAGAAGCCTAGATTAGATGACCCAAATTAACAGAGAAAAGATTGTTCGGCCATAAACAGCCAAAAAGAATCATTCTTATTTCCCAATCAATCACAATTAGTGCCATGCAGCAAGATGTAGCCCATCCCTCTCCCATGAATGATGAACCACATTCCGCCTACTCCAATGGAATTTAAACCTAAGACTTCCAAGTATGACTATCAACGAAATGTTTAACTTGGTCCATTCTAAAATTAAAAAATGTGTTTAGCTGCAAGATAACAACAATAACAACAATCATAATAGCAATAATAATAATAATAATAATAAAGAATTCAGCAGGAGAATAGACATGCCCAATCAAACCCATCTAATGACCTAATCAATTACCCTTCTCATTTACAAAGACATGCCCATCAAAAAACTCAGCGAACTCTATAACATCCTCTGGCCTCTTGAAGTCAATGTAGGCTCTAGAATACGACAGATGCTTCTGGCTGAAAATCCATTTCGAGAAAAAACAAGAAGTTAAAAGAATGTCTTACATAGTCTAATAATATAGCATGCAAACCTGCATTCATGTACCATAATTCATATTGCACATGTTCAAGCGTTTAAAATAGCAAAAGAGCCCCATAATGATATGAATTTCCGGACAAAAATTATATAAAGTAAACCCGGAAAGAAAAGACAAAGAATAATAATAATAATAATAATAATAATAAGCAACAATGCAGTGAACAATTCGAGAGAAGCAATGCATATAGCCATTATAAAGTAAAGTTGGAACAAAACTGAGAACAGAACATATACAATCTCGACTGTTTAAATAAACAAGCAATTATTCAAAATATCTCGACATACCCAACGGGCCATATTTGATGAAATCCAGAAGTAAAAACTGATAATAAAGTGAAAAAGATAAATCCTTTAAGTTACAATTACCAATAAAACACAAACCCAAACCTGCTTTTGCCAGGACGGAAAGAGACCCAGTTGTAGCGCCCAGCAAAAGAGCCATCAATTTGGTCCAAAAGTGTGGCCTGAGAAATCGTCGGCGGCAAGTGCCGCAGCACGATCTTTGTCCGATCCAACGCACCGTTCATAGGCAACGAAAACAAAAATTCTAATTACACGAAAGAAAAACCCTAGCTCCCGACAGTTACCACGATCGGACACAACGCAAATTGATCAAAAACCCGGGAATTTCAGTTAAATCACATCTTCTCCGAAGTTGTTGCGTCAATCATGATAGATTCTGTGCCCTAATTCGGTGCAAAACCCCCCAAATTCCCATGTCAAACCAAAGAAACGAAACTCAAGTGTTCAAAGGGTAGTTGCAAGTGAACCTTAAACGGTTGCGTTTCGTGCTTGCTGCTTACATCATTCCCTTGGAATCTCGTACTTCTTTGTGTACGAATATACTTTTCCTAAACTCTTTCTTCCCTGACATCCTTTTTTTTTTTAAATTATAAATTATTTTTTAAAATTTAAATGATCGAGGATAATAACAATAATATATATCTTTTAAAATTTTATGTATTATCTTTAATTTTATAGAAAAAATAAAATTATTTATATTATTATTAAAAACTATCAGAGATGGTATATATTATTATACAAAAATTTTGTTTAATCATATAAAAATTTTGCTTAATTAATTCCAGAACGAAATGAGCATTTTTTGAATCATAAACAACTCAAGTTGTTGATAAAAGTAATTATGTTGATTAAAAGAAATTAATCATGATTTAAGTCTCAAAGCTCCTATTAAAAAGATACAAGAGATTGTAATTTTCTTTTATACAAAAGTTTATTTTTATAAAATTAAAATTTAAAAATATGATAAATTACTTCATTTTAAAAATAGGATTCTAATCATTTTTAAAGTTTATAGTAATATTTATGAATTATTTAACTCTAGAAATCATCAATAATAGGATTTGAACATAAGATATGGATGATTGGAGACAACAAAACTAATTTAAAGGATTTTATTTGTTTTTTTTTGGTACAATGATAAAATTATAAAGTTACATTAAAAAATGCATATAAAATAAGTATCTAGAAATAATTAAGGCATTTAATTTAATTATAGAATACATAATTCATATTCTAATAATTCTCGGCATTTGTAATTTATTTTTATATACCAATTGCATTAATGTTATACAATATGCTTGGAAAATTTTGGACAAATATACGTTAAGTAATATTGAACTTTTCTTTTATGCAATTTCCTCTTAATGCACGATTATGGTTGCTATTTTACTCAACAAAACAAAATTGCCAGATAATCAATTTTGCTAATTACCATAAACCATATGATTAACTGTATAGCTCAATTAAACACAAATTTAATATGTTAATTAGAATAGAAAAGAATTAGCTTGCTTTTATGATATAATAATGAAAAAAAAAGTGAAGGATTTTTTATAGAATCAAAAATAGAGACACCAATGGCATTATCCAATTAGAAATTTAAGCAGATTTAACTTAAATCAGAGTGCGCCTAATAGAAAAATGGGTTTAAATCTACTCTTAGTATTCTGATTTTATTAAAAGTTAATATTTCGTCACACTATTTTTAATTTGAATAATATATTTCTTCATCTTTTTTAAAAGATTGCAATTAATTCTTCCTATCAATTGCTATTAAAAAAAATGATAGAATTTAATGAGTGAACACTTATTTAATTGATATAACATTTATGTGACACATCATTTACTTATGTTTCTATATAGTCTGAATGAAAAAAATTATAAAATATTATCAATTAAAGTTTATAATGATCACTAAAGTATAGCATGATTAATACTACTCTCTCACTATAGTAACATAATTAAGTAAAGCATTGATCACATAAATATCACATTAATTAAATAATTATTTACTATATAAGTTTGATATCTTTCTAAACCAAAGTTGAACAAGACGATATAATTGTTGTAACTTTGAAAAAGATGAAAGATAATATTATTTAAATAAAAAATAAAAAATAAAATTTTAATTTTTTATTAAAAAAACAAATAAGCCTGAATAAAAACCAGCATCAGTGTGACCCTCCGAGAGATTTAAATGTAAGTCCAAAGCTTATGGTGTATCCACCATTTTCCTTATCACAGGATTAAATTATTTTTATCACAAATAATATTACAATATACTTTTAATCCGTTCAAGTTTTGCAAAAAATTAGCCATGTTTATTACTATTTTATAAATCTTTTTTTTTTAACGTAAAACCCAAGGAGATTGAAAATTGATATTAATTATCTATTCAAAGCAAATATTTTCCTTTCTAAGATATCTCTTATACTATATTTGGAATCAACTTTTATAAAATTTAATTTATTTATTTTAATAAAAAAATTTAATTTATTTTTAAAAAAATTTTAATAATTATAAATAATATCAAAAATAATAATTTCAATTCATTTGCATGTAAATTGACTTGATTGGAATATATTGAAAAATATATGAAATTTAATTAAAAAATAAATTTTAATAATATCATAATAAATAAATATTAGAATAATAGTAAAGTTATTAATATAATATGTGTTTCATTAAAATAAAATAAGTTCTAATAAATTAAATTCTTGATAAATCTGATAGATTTTCTAATAATACAAATATAATTAAAATATAAATTATAAATGAAATAAAATATTTTTTTTAATTTAAATCAAAATATCATTTAAAGAAAATATTTATTTCAAAATAAAATAAAATATTATTTTTAGGCATCCAAATCAATTATTTTTGTTTACTGTATTTTCGGATAAGTTTGTACATTAACCGAGATTAATCTTTACCCGGAAGATTTTAAGGATTTTGTTTTTTTATATCAGTCTTATACATTTAAAATTTCATTTTCCTAGATCTTAATTATAATAATAATAATTAAATCAAACTTGGTTGACAAAAAGTGGAACATTGCTAAAAAAACATCAAGGGACTCATTCCCCACCATCAACATCACAAAATTGATTATAGAAAGTTTATTTAAATTGGCAACTAAAATTAAAGTTATTTAAATTACTACCAAATTTAGTATTTAAATTTCCATCATCAACCTTAGTTTAATCCATCCAGCCATGTCTTTTTTTTTGTAATGATAAATAATAATAAATAAATTTAAACTCATTTTAACTTTAAAATTTATTTTTAACATAATATATATTATTTATTACTATTATTTTATTCTCTTCCTGAAAATAACTTACACGCCCACATTGGTTGGTGGGAGAAGATAAAGCCTAGGCTTACGTAAACATCTGCGGTAAAAGATTCAATCCTCTGGTGACTTCGTTGTGCAGTGAATATAAATGTACAGCAAAACACCAAGCATCTACAGTCTCGTCTCTGTAGGTCTTTGTGTCTGACTCCCTGCAAGGCACTTACCCGCTGTATATCGAAGTGGCAGAAGAAGGCTTCAATCTCTCTGACTCTATATCTACCTTCTCTGCTGTTGCTATCACGTTGTATGCTCCCTTCCCTCTGTTTATCTTCTTGACTGCATACGATTTTTTTCATCAAGATGGAATTGTGTTTACTGCCTTTGTGTTCTTTTACCTTCTTTTTTTTCTATCTCGGTGTTGCCGAGAATTATCTTGGTATAGTTTTGTGCATAAAAATTGCGTCTTTGGGTTTTTCCCTCGATAGTGATTTGTGTTTAGGTTTACTGGGTTTGTTTCGTATCGGAATCTGGTGAATGTATGGCTTACTTGACGTTTTTTTAACTGGGTTTTGTTTATACTGAGCTGCAGCAGAGTAGTATTTCCGTGATGGGAGATAGAATCCCCCTTGGAAGTTATTTTCAGTACCCTCCTCCTGGAATACCACCGGCTTCTCCTATTAGGTCTTCCTCTATTCCTCAGGATCGAGAGAGGTCAGTCTTTTCTCTTGTCTTAACATCATTATCATATATTGACTCCCATTTTCATTTTGTGGATGAATATCATAAGATAATGTCAAAGTTGAAATCCTATTTTGCTGTTTCATACGCAATTGACTCTTTTGACATCAATTGGTTGGAGTTTTTGTGTTAAAAACTTATACTTTACTATATTTTTCACCCCATTATGTTTTTAATGATTCTTTGTGCCTTAATTGTCTGATGAATTATAATTTCAGGCTTTGGTAAATTCTGTTCCTTTTTACATTGTTGTTTTGTGAAAAGTTACACCTAAGAAGTAGTGCAATTTGTTTTGTTTTCCGATGGCTATTACTTAGAGATTGTAGAAACACATATCATCCAATTTGTACATTTGATTGGCTATATGTAATTAAACTGCCATGGTTATAGTATTATGGAGAAGATTGATATATTTATAAATCCTCAAACATAATGCGTGTTTTGTCCATGCCAGCATATTTGATGCAAAATTAATCACTAAAAACTTGCAGATATTTGACCGAACTACTGGCAGAGAGGCAAAAGTTGGGACCATTTGTGCAAATTCTGCCACAGTGTACCAGGCTATTAAATCAAGGTTTATAAATCTTCTATCCTATTCTTAAAAGTTGATTTCTTTGGTTCCTAATTCATAGTTCTCTGCAGAATTGATCATATAATGCCTGATTGCTTGGCTTATAGTGCCAATTTGTCTCATTTTTGCAGTTGTTTTTCCAAGAAGTTTATGTTCTTTTATTCTCTCTTAATTTGTGTTTTGTGGCACTTTAGAAATCAGACGCATATCGGGCTTCAATCAAGGTTTTGTAGATCATGAAAGACTTGAGCCAGACAGTCCATTTAGGTCTGTAGGTCAACATCCAAATGGTAGACCAATGGATTTGGAGGGATGGCCTGCTGCACCAATAGAGGTAATACTAAGTCATGCGTCTCAGTAAATCTTTCTCATAATTTGGAAATTTTTTTTTTTTACTTGGTATGAGTTGTTCATCAGCAGTAATTTTCTTTGAGAGCTGTCATTTGGTCATTATGATGTAAATCTTCTTAGATAGTTTGATAAGAAACATCTTGCATGCTCTGGAATACACTCATAAAACTTGCTGCTAGGCGGTTAGAGACATATCATAAGATTTGCCTGACCACTTCCTGTGTTACTTTTAGAGGAAGGACCTGAAAGTATGCCTAAGTTTGTAACTCACTGTTCCCTTTTTTTTTTTTTTTGGGTAATGAAAAGAAATCAACACAACAAACTAAACAAATCTACACTTCAGCACCCCCATGGACTGTTCCTAATGCACAATACCCAAACCATTATAAGGCTCAGTCAAATAATAATGACCCTTCGGCAAAGTTGGCAAGAAAATCAGCTGCCCCATTACTTTTTCTCCAGACATGACTAATCCTAACTTGCCAATCCTGACATAGGAGACTCCGAATGGCTGACACAAATTATTGTATGGACCTAGTGTCTTTCAGCATATTAAGTCATTTCTTTGGAATGGCCCAAAAAGTGGTCAGTTGTCCAATGTCCAAACAAATATGAAGATTTGACGAATTTTTCACCTAACTGTTCTACTTGCTAAGACATAGGTTGATTTCTTGTCAGATTTATGATCATGTTTGGAGAGTCCTACCTTAACTTTGTACTCGGCTTAACGATAATAAACATGTGTTGTTTTTATCCAATTTACTTCAAACTTTCTTTTTGAGTCATCTATAACAGTACCCTTTCAGACCTAGTGATTTAGCTATTTGATGTCTTAAAACCTAGTGTTTTATCCTTTTCCACTTACTTTTTGTTTAGTCTGTTGCATTACCTTTGCAATTCCAAGATGTGATCCTTTCTTCTTCCAGCTTAATCTGTCTTTAAAGCAAATGCTGTCATTTCTTTTTGTCTTACCTGCCGATCTGTATTTTTGTTCAATATTCTTAACCTTATATCAGGTGAAACTCATGCAAATTGTCACTAGGTTTTGTCTGTCTTCTCATTTATTTATGTTTGATGCTTGATGGAACGGAACCATGTCTGATAATCAAGGTTGTGTATGGTCAAGCCCTAGTATGAGTTCGTTTTCAAGACCATTTATTATTTTTATACAACATGATTGCACCGGTGCTGTGGGTAGCCTGCCTTAGATGGGCATACTAAAAGCATGAAACAGATGGGAACAAAGGGTAGTGCTTGATGCTTCCTTTGTCATAATTGTGAAGAATTTTGATATAGCTTACTGCATAATATCTGGTTGCAAAAGTTTAAAACCAACCTGAAATGAGGATTGTGAAAGTCAAAGTTACATTAATATATAAACTAGGATGCTCATAACTAGCTAAGAGATGTACTGAAATATCAAATGAATTTTGAGGAAATCTGGTGGCGAGAGAGTTCGGAATATGATAACTTACGGTTATAAAATTGGAATTCTTAGTGATACTCAATTCGCTCATGTAGAACAATGGACATCACCAAAGAATGGGATCATTTAAAGCACCACAAATGAGTTGGCCTGGGGCACAAGGAATTCCAACCACTCCTATAGTGAAGAAAGTTGTCAGACTTGATGTACCTGTAGACAAATATCCAAATGTAAGTAAAAGATTTGATGTCAAAATCCAGTTGATGTTGAGTTTTCTTTCCAATATATATTAGG
>JANHAO010022408.1:0-12211 GCA_026873985.1 Saraca asoca
GCACAAATACTATTTGATAAATTGTTCTTGGAATTTGAATTACTCTTTAATCAATGATAACAATTGATTCTTGCTTACCAATTCATATAATTACATCCATTAAGTCAACTCTGATAATTTTCTTTTAAATTTTGAAAGAAAATTCATGACTTTCACTAAAATCCAAACCAACACTAGTTCTTTTTTCCATTAGGAGGTATAGAGCTGAAAATTGATGTGATGTTGTTCTTATGCAAACTGCCCTTATTTTGCTTGGTAGGCCATGGCAATTTGATAGACAAGTCATACATGATGGCTACCTTAATCTGCATAGCTTCAAGAAGGGCAACAAGACCATCAATCTTGTTCCCCTCACCCCTAAGCAAATTCTAGGGGATCAAATAAAGAGATAAAAGAAAATAAATCAAGAGAAAATGAAAATGAGTAAAGAAAAAGAGAAAAAGAATGGTGAAAAAGAGTAGAGAGAAAAAGAGAAAAAAAAAAGAAATGAAGTGCTTTTACAAAGATTAGAGAAGTGAGGCAAGCATCTTATATCCATAGCCCATTGCTAGGTCTTGCTTGCAAAGAAGCTTATTTGAATTTTAAAAATGAAACTCATGTTTCTCCTGGTGTTTGTGAGACAATTTTTTAAGGCTATGACAAAGTGTTTTGCAAGAACATACCCCATGACTTGTTACAATCAAGAAGAGTAAAACAATATACACAAGCCAACAAAGTGTTTGAACTAGGTGACCTAATGTTAGTGCCAATTTTAATGTTTATAACCTCTCTTCTTTTGATGTAGGTTTTGATTCGAGGTCAAATCATTTTGAAAAGGGAGGGAGTGATGTGAAATTGGAAGACCAAGCTAAGACTCACCCAGAAGGTTTGCATCTACCAAGGGACCACTCAAGGGATTAATGAGCAACAAATATTACTACTTTTATTTCCTCTCATTCTCTACCCTTTTGAATGTTAATTGAGTTTATTTTAGTGAATTGGCCTTGTTTTGTGATTTGGCCATGATTTGGAGCTTAATTGAATTAATTGCTTACTACTAGGGTTTTGGCACTATTTCAGTTTTTAGGCAATAACTTGAGCTCTAGGCATCTGATAGGATCAATCTTTATATGGTTAGAAAGCTAAGAGAAATCTCTACAACTTTAATGTTGTGGCCAGAGTCCAGTTTTGCCCTTTAGAATCTAGAATTGACTATCAATTTGACCCAGAGTTTTTATCCAAATTTAACCCTATCACAATATTTGGGCTATTATTTTGTGTTATTGTATAGACCACCTTTAAGACCTTTTCGGCTTTGTTTTGGCGCTGTTTTCCCCTTTTATTTCCCTTATTTTTCTGGTGAATTAAGACTTGGATTTGTATTATGTTATAGTTGACAATCGATTTCGAAGAATGAGACAAGAAAAAGCCCAACAAAGACTAAGTTATACAGCCCGCTGAAGATGCCCAGCGAGAATCACCTCGCACATCTCTACAAAGCGACATAACAAGGTCATCATAAGACCAACTCGCTAAGTAGCTGACCATCCTGCTCGAGCTCACTACGCCAACAGTGATAGCACCAAGCTCACTAAGCGATCCACAACAGCAACCCCGAGCTGAGGAACCTAACTCGGGAGGACGCACATTTCACTCAACAAAGCGAGACCACGAGACAGACACATACAAATGCTAGTCTACAGTCAACAAGAGGGGTCCACCCCACAGAAAAAAGCCTGCAACAACCGAATTACAGGAGTTGTATTGTCTTTCACATTTATTTCTTGATGTAACACAACTGTAGCTCTCTTCCTTCCTCTATAAATAGGGATGCACTATTAGAAAAAAAATGTATACCAAAAACTCTATAAAAATTTCTTCTCTTATATTAATAAAAGCTCCACTGTGGACATAGGGTCTAGTACCACTCAGATTTAGTTGAACCATATTAAAATACCGTTTTGTTCTCTCCAGTTTAGCCCTTCTTCCTCTCCATTCACTTCCTCACACTTTGGAAGATAGTTTAGGGTCCAAGAATTCATCTCCGTTGGCTGGAGTTTGGTACTCTCCATGTGAACCAAATTCCAATGTCAACATTTTTAGCACTGTCTGTGGGGACTTATCTGCTCTCTGAAGTGTTCACTATAGCTCAACAATGGCAAGAGGAAGAACCGCTTGGCATTCAACCACTCCAATTCTTCAATCAGTGGATGCTCCCATTATAGGGGCTCATCAGCATTCTACTGCTGTCCTTAGAACTCAAGAGGCGAAAATGCCCAGCTAGCCTCAACCAACACTCAAAAATATGATAAGAAAGTTGGTTGAAACTGTTCAAGCACTGGCACAGGCATAAGCCCAAGGTGCTCAAAGGCAAGAAGAGATCATGGCGCAACTCTAACAGCTCTGCAGAGAAGCTCAGAAGGAAACTCATGAAGATCATGATAGCCAGTAACTAGGGGGCCCACAACAAGTAGAAAGCTCCGCCCCTTAACCTGAAATATGGAACTGGATAAAGGAAGAAGTCCTCCAAAGGCTTAAATGGCTAGAAGAATGCCCATGGCCACAAAGCAACCAACCTCACTATGAGGAAAGCTCACCATTTTCTGTGGAGATCGAGATGCAGCCTCTCCCATGGAAACTTAAAGTGCCTGTGATCCCATTGTATGACGGGAATATCGATCCAAGTGACCACCTGGATGCATTCAATATCTAAATGGATCTTCAAACAACTGACCTTCTAGTGAAATGTTGTGTCTTTCCGACCACATTAGGAGAAATACCTCGGGCATGGTTCAGAAACCTCCCGGCTCGCAACGTCAGTAGTTGGGAAGAATGCTAAAGGAAATTCACTGACCAATATTGAGCTTTGAAGAGGCAGCTTGCACCTCCATGTGATCTCGCAATGATCTTTCAGCACAAGAATGAATTGTTGAAAGACTATATAGCTAGATTTAGGCATGAAGCCAACTCCATGGAAAATCCTTTGGAGGAAAGCATCTTAACAGCCATCTTAACAGGACTCCGTAAAGACGGAAAGATATATAGAAGCCTCTACAAGTCCCCGGCTTGAGACCTCATTGAATTCTACGAGCGACCTAGTAAACAAATAAGATAGGAAGAAACCTTCAGAACAGAGGAACCTAAGGAAAAAGTGGACACCAATGGTCTCGTGGCAAGCCAAAAGAGGAATGACGAGAGTCATAGTCATGACCCCACTCCTCAGCTTGCGAAGAAGGCAAAGCCTCAGCAACCTGGAGGTCACTTCGAATGCTACAGCATCCTATTAGGCACACAGGATAAAAGTTTTGCCACAGAAAAGCACAACGAGGATTTTGGAAGGCCCAGACCAATGAGAGTACCCACCAAGTGCAGAGATCCAAGCAAATTTTGCGCCTATCACAATAAGGCTGGACACACCACCTCAGAATGTCAGGCACTAAAAGATGCCATTGAAGACCTCATCAGAAGAGGCCGACTACAAGATTACGTGGTAAGACCATCTGAGCAGCGCGCTCAACAGGCTCAGCGAATCGCCAGCCAAGAGTCGGAGCCTTCCATCAGAACCATATTCTAATGCTATAACATTTTCTTAAGATCAATGACAATCGTGAAGTTGTATGAATTGTTCTATGTTGAATCAATGTAATTTATAGCCGATTGGCCAAAAAACCATTATTCGGACAATGAGTTTTCACTCTACCATTACAAGGATTCATCCGAGGGTGAGATGGCATGAGGCCTACCCCATTGATACATCCAGCACAAACCATATCCCACAAACTGGGACCAAGAGTGCAAATTCCTTGACCACTGAGGAATAAGATAGTTGTTTCACTAAGCAACGAGCTTGTTGTGAGGCTGAGCAACAAGATTGCTGTCTCACTGAGCAACGAGCTTGTTGCGAGGCTGGGCAATAAGCTTGCTGCCTCACTGAGCAATGGGATTGCTGCAAGATTGAGCAACGAGCTTGCTACCTCACTGAGTAACGAGCTTACTGCCTTACTAAGCAACGGGATTGTTGCGAAACTGAGCAACGGGCTTGCTATGGTATGGATGTGCGATCTCGCTTAGCGATAAGATATTATCTTGCTATAGCAAAACTAAATCGAGGGTGAGATGGCCCCTGAGCCTACCTCGTCGATACACTCAAATCAAATAGCAGGCAACAAGTCCACCATGTCAGGAGGACACTAAAGTGAACTCGTTGCAGCTCTCATGCAACCAAGTATCCGTTGCTAACTTGTAGATAAGAAAGTCATAGCCTACATGTGAACTCTCATCAGGTGTAGCTCACATGTGACCTAACTATTGCTCATCATGAACTGGGAATCAAGATAACAAGGTGCAGCAGCAAGCAAAAAACACGATCGATTGGTTAGAAAGCATTTCATTGATCATTATGTATGTACAAACAAGGGGTGCACGAAGCATCCAATACAACTTTCAGGAGCTACACAAAAAAGCTCATACACAAAAAAGCCTCGACGAGGTAAGGTTACATCAGAAGAAGAAGAAGAAACATAGAAATAAAGGAAAAAGCTTGAAAGCCTAATACTACCATTTTGGCTAGAAAGCGAAGAGCCGACCATATAAGGAGGCAAACTCCCACCAACAGGAAGACCAAGAACTCCACTCCTGTTGTCTTCCCATACCCAACTGCCAGTTCCTACTGGACCAAACCCAGTGCAATCCAAAAGGGCACCAAGAGCTTGGCCAGTGATGTTGGATTCTATGAAGGGAGTCAGAGAAGATAATCCAAGATCTGCATAAGACTCCCCAGGAGCCTGCAAGATGGATCCTATGGCAAAGCCACATGCAACAGGCTATCCATGCCTCCAAACACTCTGCAACAAGCCATCCATGTCTCAGCAAGCTTCATCGGAAGCCAAGATATCAAAAACGCAGGGCGCTCAATAGCCTCTTCCATTAGACTCTTCTAAGGAAAAAAAAGAAGACCCTCAGGGTATAAAAAAACTAGCTCAATTCATCAAAAAATCCAGAAGGAATCTGGATGATCTTAATCCAATGACCCAAAGCAAACGACAGTGCCATGCTAATGGCCAAAAATTTCGAACAAAGAAAGCATGGCCTAAACCAATATGAAAAAATAGAAAAGAAACCTGAAATGAAAAATTAGGTAGGTAAGGACTTTGACTACAGTCAAAGCCTCAGGAAAAATCGTAACTCCCAGTCCACAAAGTAAACTAAGAGTTGGGGGCTTATGTTATAGGTAAAAGTCGATTTCGAAGAACGAGAAAAGAAAAAGCCCGGTAAAGACTAGGTTACATAGCTTGCTGAAGACACCTAGCAAGAATCACCTCACACATCGCTACGAAGCGACATAACAAGGTCATCATAAGACCAGCTCACTAAGTAGCCGACCATCCTACTCAAGCTCGCAAAGCGATCCACAACAATGACCCTAAGCTGAGGAACCCAACTCGGGAGGATGGACATTTCACTCGACTAAGTGAGACCATGAGATAGACATATACAAATGCTAGTCTATAGCCAACAAGAAGGATATAACCCATAAAAAGAAGCCTGCAACAGTCGAATTATAGGAGTTTTATTGTCTTTCACATTTATTTATTGATGTAACACAACTGTAGCTTGTAATTAATGTATGTAACTCTTCCTTCCTCAATAAATAGGAATGCATTATTAGAAAAAAAAAGATATATACCAAAAACTCTATAAAAATCTCTTCTCCTATATTAATAAAAGCTCCACCATGGACTTAGGGTCCAGTACTGCTCAGATTTAGCCAAACCATGTTAAAATTCCACTCTGTTCTCTCCAGTTCGGCCCTTCTTCCTCTCCATTCAATTTCTCGCACTTCGAAAGATCGTTTAGGGTCCAAGAATTCATCTCTGTTGGCTGGAGTTTGGGACTCTCCATGTGAACTAAATTCCAACATCAGCATATTATTTTATTGGCTTTTGGCAGCCTAATTTTTTGCCAATCTTGTTGATTGAGTTGTTTGGCCATGTTTTTTTGGTCTTTTTAGCTTGTTTGCTTGGTTATTTGTTTGGGTGTTTAGTTGGTCTTGTTAAGACTTGAACCTAGCCCATTTTAGAGTCTAAACGCTATGAAGGGAGGCTTGTTTTCCTCAAGCATTTAGATTAGACAAATTGAGAATGGAGGATTGTTCTTCTTTGAGCAAGTGCTCTCCTAGGTTTCTTACTAGAACATGAAGTCTTATCAAAAAGTTTTGATGTGATCTCCCTTGGAGATGTCCATGGATCTATCTCCAATTCATTAAATTAGCACCAAAAATTGAAAGAAAAAGAACGATATTTACACCACACTCTAGAAAAATAGAAAGAAATTGATGAAGAATGATGCCATAGAGAAAACTTTTTGATAAGTCTTGAAGTTCTAATAAGAACCCTAAGAGAGCACTCGCTCAAGGAAGAATACTCTTCAATTCTCAAATTCACTAATCTAAATAGTTGAGGGAAACATGCCTCCTCTCATAGTAATAAGGCTCCAAAATGGGCTAGGTTCAAGTCTTAACAAGCCTAACTAAACACCCAAACAAATAACAAACCAAACAAGCCAAAAAGACCAAAAAAACAAGGCCAAACAACTCAGCCAACAAGGTTGGCCAAAAAATAAGAAAAATAAAAGGGGAAAACAACCCTAAAACAAAGCCAAAAAGGCCTCAAAGGTGGTCCATACAATAACATAAAATAATAGCCCAAAATTGTGACAAGTTCAAATCTGGATGGAAACTCTAAGTCAACTTGATGGTCAATTTTGAGACTCCAAATGGCAGAAATGGGCTCTAGCCTCAACGTGATAATTGTAGAGCTTTCTCATAGCTTTCCAACCATGTAATGATCCATCCAATCCGACATCTAGAGCTTAAGTTATAGTCTTAGCTTGGTCTCCCATTTTCACGTTACTCTCTTTTTCTCTTGACTCTTTTTTACCATTCTTTTTCTATTTTTCTTCACTCATTTTCTCTTTTTCTTTACTCATTTTCATTTTTTCTTGTTTTATTTTCTTTTCTCTCTTTATTTGATCCTCTAGAATTTGCTTAGGGGTGAAAGGTACAAGATTGATGGTCTTGTTGTCCTTCTTGAATCTATACAAAGTGAGGTAGCCATCATGTATGACATGTCTATCAAATTGCCATCACCTTCCAAGCAAAATATGGGCAGTTTGCATAGGAACAACATCACATAAAATTTCATCTTTATACCTCCCAATAGAAAAAGGAACTAGTGTTGATTTGGATTTTAGTTGGATTTTAGCAAAAGTCTTGAATTTTCTTTCAAAATTTAAAAGAAAATTATCAGAGTTGACTCAATGGATGTAATTATTTGAATTGATAAGCAAGAATCAATTCTTATTACTAATTAAAGAGTAATTCAAATTGCAAAAGCAATTTATCAAATAATATTTGTGCAAATAAAAAGTTAATGCAATAAAGTAAAAAAGCCACCAGAATTTTAAAAGTGGTTCCGCTTCAATCAAAACCACAATTGAAGTGTATGTCCACTCGACCAAATCCTCAACTGGATGGTCCTCATTTTATTACAAATCACACAAGAATTCACTGGGCTCTTGAGAACCAATTTAGATATAGAAATTCTTTACACCTTTTAAAACTCTAATCAACCTCACAATTTGAGAAGATGCAAAAGGAAGATCAACCTCTCCCTTTGTATCTCAAATTTCTAAACCCTAGAAATTAAAAACAAAAACAAAATCTTAAGATAGAAAATGCAATGCTTGAATTGAGATGTGGATCTCAATTATCTAATGTGTGTTCTCCTTCAATTTGATCCAGGAATGATTACATTTGATAAAAATAGATGAGGTAGAGATAGATCTACTTTTGGCTTTATTTTCTCTCAGTTTTTTGCAATAGAAGATATAGAATTTATGTTTGAAATGAGGCTAGGTTGTATTTATAGTATGGCAATCAACATTTGATAATAACCAACTTTCTGACTGTGAATCAATTTAGAAGGTGATTACCAACATATGAATCGATTCATCTATGAATATCAACAAGAACCTCATGATAGAATCGATGTGTGAATTGATTCACATTATCATGTAATGATGTCATGAATCAATTGCCTAATCAATTTTTAAAAATTTCTAACCTTCAGTGAAAACAATTTTCAAAACAACTCTTCATGAATCAATTCATGTTCATTGTCATAAGATTTTCAATATGCATCAATTCGTGAATTGATTCACATAGTGAAAAATAGTTTTTATACAAATTGTACCTGTCAAAGAGCATTTGAAAACTTTATTTGAAGCCTTTTGATTTTAACTCATTTCAAGTGATTTATTTCTACCTTAACTTAATTGATTTAAGGGACTTATTTGGATCAACATGAATTAGATCATACTTACAAAAGATCCTAATTAATACAATAAAATGGCCATATCTAAAGGTGGATCTCTTGAATAGCATTTGGTTAGCTTTGATCTTACAATCAAACAATAAACACTAAACACATGGTCAGATTGCGATATTGATCAAAACTATTTTTTCACATCAAAACTAAAGAAAGTGTGATAGCAAAGCTAACAATCTCCCCTTTTCTTATGGTGATAAACAATTTTAGATGAGAGTCAAAGTTTTTCAAAAATTATGTACAGAATCTAAAATCATATTTTTCTTACTCATCTTTCTTACTCTCCCTTTTAGTACATCAAAAAGAAATAAGACATCAATATTCCCTAGCTATTGCAGTAGCATCCTTGTAGGTGCTAGCTCCCACCTCACGTCCTGAGGTGGTTGAGACAGTCGAGGTTGCATCCCCATCTGAACCCCTTACCAAAAAAAAAAGAGTGGACAAAGGGAAAAGAGTTATTGCCACTGTAGAAAAGGTGGCACCTAAGGTCAAAATCAAGGAGTGACCTATGAGTCTTGGCCCTAAGATGAGGGAGTATTTTGGCTTCCTTTGAGAGAATGTGGACGGGATCCTAGGGTCCCATACCAGGATTTTGGAGTTAGAGGAGTGCTCAGGTGAGGGATTGATGGGCTATATAGCTCGTTATGGCCTACTAGTAAGTACAGTCCTTTCACTTTGGCTCTTTTGCCTCTTTATAACCTAACTTGTCCATTTGGTTTTTTAGAGCATGCTAGGGGCTATAAAGTTGTGGGATGAACTCTTAGCTTGGGACGAAGAGAAGACAAGACTTGAAGGTGACTTGGCCATTGCGACCACTGAGGTGTTGGAGCTGAAGCAGAGAACTAAAGAGGTTGAGGTTGCCAAGAAAGAAGTTAAGGAAGCTTTATCTCATGAGGTGGCAAATTGCAAGGCTGTCACATCCAACCTTACTACAGGCCTCAATAAGGTGGTTAATGAGTTGTTGAGAGTAAAGACCAAATTAGATGTAGCAATGCAGCAAGCTAAGGGTTCTGAAAAGAAATATGAGGTGACTAGGGATGAAGTTGCTTGGGCAAAAGAGGAGGTTACACAAACTAAAACAGAGACCACCATACTGGTTGCAAAAGCTAAAGAGGAGGTGATGTCCAAAGCCATCATTGGCTTCTTATTCACCTTGCAGGAGGAGCATTTGGAGATAGACTTTTTAAAGGCTTCAAGGAGGATACGAAGGCAGCTTATCCCAATAAGGGTTCACAGTCAGCAAGTGGAGCTTCTCCTACACAGGACCTGATTCAAAGAGAGAGTAGCTCATAAGTTATGGAAACTGCTGGTGATCAGATGATGGATGACCTACTTGCCTCTTATATAGACCTTCCTGCCCAAAGCATAGCTTCTAAGGGCCAACCTTCCTCATAGGCCATAACTTGTAGTCATCTTAAATGTAATTTTGAATTTTCAAATGTAAATTCTCCTCATTGAGGGGAGTCTTTAATGAACTTTTTCATAATATTCCTACTTTATTCTTGCTTTATTCATCTAAGTTTCCATAGTTGTATATTCAGTAACCCGCGAACAATGCCTCAACTGGTAAATCATGACCTTGTAAATATGTCAAGCTGAATGCCCAATGGGTCACATAAATGCGTCTCAGCTAGCATGAGTAAAGTGCCCAATAGGTCACATCTAGCACAAGTAGGTCATATGAATGTGGGGCCAAGTAGTAGGTTGCATGAATGCAGTGCCAGGTAGTAGGTCGTATTAATGTGGTGCCGACTAGTAGATCACATGAATGTGATGCTAAGTAGTAGGCTGCATGAATGTGGTGCTGAGCAGAAGATCACATGAATATGCCTCAACCATGACCTTTTTCAATACTTTACTAAAAATTTATTCAGAAATTAGTAAATAGTTATAAAAATTTAAAAATAATATTGCAGGATTAGAAAAGTAAACTCATATTCATTGATAATATGGGTAGAGATGTTCAGCATGCAAGCTCAAGGAACTTCAACTCCATTCATGTTTGTTAAATGATAAGATCCAATTCCAAATCTTCCTTGATTATGTATGGGCCTTCCTAGTTTGGACCTAGTGTCCCGTCACTAGCCTTGTAAGCTCTGAGGAGGATGAGCCACAGCATGAGATCATCGATTTTGTAGTGTCAAACTCGGACCTTCCTGTTGTAGTATCTCATGACCCATTATTGATAGGTTGCAACTCTGAGGTGAGTTATTTCTTTTGTTTCTTCTATAAGGTTAAGGTTTGCAGCAAGCAGCTAATTGTTATCTTTTGGATTGAAAGTAGCTCTTCATAGTGAAGTTACCTTGAGTTCAGCTGGGATCATGGCCTTGGATCCATACACCATTGAGAAGGGAGTTTCTCCTATGGTGCTTTGAGTTGTGGTTTTGTAAGCATAAAGCACCTTTTGTTGCTCATCTACCTATGCTCCCTTCTTAGCCTTTTTTGTAACCTGATTTTTGGGGTCATCACCTAACTCTCCTTGTTGTTCCCAGCATTACTCCTTTTTTTACTCTGGTTGGAGCTATTCACCTTGTCCTTGGACTTTTTAAGGCCAAAGGTTTCCTCCCACCTAATATCTTTGGTAGCTCATTCATAGAATTCACCCAGGTCCTTCATCGGAGACTTGTATATGCTCTCATATAGCTTTCCATCTTTGTGGAGTCCTGCTAAAATCATTATTAAGATGCTCTCATCTGAGGGATTCTCTACATTACTAACCTTATGTCTAAATTGGGTAATATAGTCTTTTAGTGATTCATTCTTTCACTAGAAAATTGTCACGAGGTGGCAAGTAGTACGAGTTGCCTTCTCAATGCCTTGTACCAGTTGATGAATCTCCTCTAGCACTTTTCCCAATGATCAATGCTATGAGCTTTGAGATTCTTAAACCATGTTTAAGGTATGTCTCCTAGAGTGGCAAGGAAGACATGACACTTGACTAAAGGATTGGTCGTTTGAAGATTCATCTGTACATTGAATGCATCCATGTGGTTATATGGGTCATTATCCCCATTGTATTGTGAGATAGTGGGAACTTTAAACCTATGAGGGAGAGGCTCTTTCTCAATCTCCCCAATGAATGGTGTCCTTTCCTCATAACGATCTCAATGATCCTGAGCTTGAGGGCATTGTTCTAACTACTCTATCATCTAAAGTAGCTCTCTACCATATGGTCTTAAGCTTCAAATCGATGGTTGGAAGATGGTCGGCTCCCCTTCTTGTTGTGGGAGTGATGATCTAAGGTTTTGTGCTTTCTCTACTCATGGCTTAGCAAGTTTTGATCTGAGGCATGTCTCTAATTAGTCTTGTTTGAGCCTTCAGCTTGACACAAACTCCCACGTCACTGATGATCTCCTTCATTATCCTCACAAGCTCGATGGACGTCTGACCTTAGCCATGAGTTAGTAGAGTGAGCTAAATAAGTGTGCTAAAGTACTTCTCTAGTTGGCCTCTCTTCCTGAGCTCCTTTCCACAACTATTGAAGAGCCTCTTTCTATGCACTGCCCCTAACCTACTTTCGTGAGCCCTGGGCTTGTGCCTGAGTCAATGCCCTAACCACCATAGCCAACTCTCCTACCATTTTCTCAAGCACCTCATAACACTAATGCCATGCTTGTATTCCATCAATAATAGTAGGTTAGTGTGGGGCCACTAGGGGCATGTCGGTATAACACCTATGGTGGGTACGGCAGAAGTGTCTGTTGCAAGGAGAACTGGGTCCCTAATTGTTCCATATGACCATCAGGCTGGTTAATTGTAGCATTTAAAGTCTTGGTGGTTCTTCCTCAAGCCATCAAAAAATCAAAGGGAATGTAGTTTAGGGCCCTCCTTCTAGCACCAACATA
>JANHAO010022409.1:0-12216 GCA_026873985.1 Saraca asoca
GCAAAATAGAGAGGAAATAGGAAAGAAATGACCAGTAATTGAATGTAGAATGGAATATCAAGATCTCAACATAAATCTTCAAGTTCACCAACCCCTTGTACTGATTACAAAGTTAGCCTTCCATGGAAGGCAGAAAACTACAAAGAAAAATGAAGAAAATGTCCTACACTATTGCTACTAGAAACTAAGCTAAAACTACTCTAAAACTACTTACAAAAACTAAACTAAAAGCTTCAACAAAAAGAACTTTACTCAGGTAGAAAGAAGGCAGTTGCTAGGTAGGTGAGTAAGCAATGATTATGGTGCAGTATAGTCTGATTTTGCTTACTACTATTGCTTTATGTGTTATGCATTTTTATAGGCTACTTTATTTGGATTTTCTACTAACTTAATACTCTCTAGTTGGTTGGGTGTTAGCTGGTTCAACGGGCTCAAGATCCATGCCAATTGGGGCCTTAAAACTCCAATTTTGCAAAGGCCCATTTCGCAACAATTCTTCCTCTCTATTGCATCTCATTTTTCATGCCCATAATGATCCATTCAGCTTAAGAAGTCTTCATATGAAATATATCATTATGTCTCAGCTTCTATTTGGGCTTATTTTTACCTTAATTGGACCTCTATAACTCCAGTTATGCTCTGATTAGTGCATAAAGGTCAGGCTGCCCGAGATAGTATTCTAGTCTTGATTTCAACTCCAATTTCAGATAGCCAATTTTGTGATTCAGCCTTGGAGTCTTCATGAAAGTTGTAGGGCTATGTCTTAGCTTTCCTACAAGATAATAATCACATTAATTGGACAAGTGTAGCTCGAGTTATGATCAAATTACAGAAACTGCTCAAAATGGCCGAATTATGTAGAATTTCTACAATAATGCCAGTTGACACTAAATCATAAATATACACTAACACAGCTGAAAGTAAGTCATTTTAGATCTTAAAATGCTAAGTGAGAGAATAATTAAATGTGTAAAATATTTTGTTATCAGTAGGACTATCCACTTACCTCACAAGGGTTAAAGAAGGCCTTTGATCACTAATTCTAATTATAAAGTTGTCCTCTTGCCTCAAAATTTCAGCAACTCCAAGTTCTAGTTTATAAGAAATTGATGGAATACATGAAGTAAACAAAATTATTATAATTCAATTTATTAAGTTGTGGCATAGCAAAGTTTATTCTAAAATACCATTAAACTTAAAATTTTATATAACAAATAAGAGTGAGTGATCCATTCACCGTGACCTTTTTCTTTAAAGTTTAATGCCTTCCAAAAGCATGGTCAATCCTTAGCTTAAATCTCATCCAAGGTCTTAATTTCTACTACCTTTTTTACACAGAATTTCACTTGTGACTAAGCAACTTTCTTCCTTAAATGGGTTGTCTACAAGTCCTCAAGCTATCACCGATTGGAGTTCACCTCGAAAGTTGATCTCAGCTAGGAAAAAGCTTGAATTCCAAATGGCTCATGACTTACAGCAAGCCCAATCTAGAACAACCCAATATAAGCCTAAGTATAAAATCTTGTAGCCTAATTTTGAGCCAATCGGAAGCTGGCTCTCAATAAAACTTGTTTCCCTACCTAGTTCAGTGCACAACTAGAGCTTAGTGCTTCTACTACTAGTTGCTTCATGTGTGAATGACTAGTTTTAGGAGGAGGTTGATGGCAGATTGGAATCTTGATGGTAGTGCAGCATGATGGCATCTGACTACAGCTTCACAACCCACTGTTCTTTACCAAACTGATGAGTTAAAAATAAAATGTGAAAAATGGGACTAGTCTTGATAGAACGTTGGTTTTCTTGGCTAGCTAAATTATTCTAATGGTTAAAGAAGGAGAAGGGAGAAGAGTTCTAACGCTGTTCATTAATGGCTGACGATCCAAGGAGCCAGCAAGCAGGAAAAGAAGTTGAACCAGAAGAAAAAGATAAAGAATAACACTAGCTTGCTGGAGAAATACCAGAATAGATAGAGAACAGGGCTGTAACTCTTCAGATGATCAACAACACCTAGTCAATGGCAAGCAGCAACAAACCAAAGATGAACACAAGCACAGTCAAAAAAAGGGAGAAAAAAAAAGAAAAAGAAGAAGAAAGATATATGGCAGCCGATCAGAGAGGAAAAAAAGCAAGGTGCCAAGGAGCTAGAATTTTCTGGAGAAAGAAAAAAGTGTATAGGAGGTCAACACAGGAAAAAAAAGGAAGGGAAAAAGAAAAAAGAAAATAAAAAGGGGCAAATTACACTTTGGCCCCAATGAAACTTCCACACACTCACTACAGCCCACCAGAAAAGGAAAAAATATGATATGGCCATAGCAAAAATTTTTTAAATTTCATTTTAGCCCACCAGATTATTTTTATTTATTTTGCTTTCTAAAGTGTTACAAACTCTCCCACTATCAAAAAAATTTGCCCTCAAATTCTAGATGCAAAGTTATATAGGGTCAAAACAAGGTATTAGATTATCTACATAAAATAAAGTTCCAAAAATATAAAAAATGAAGGTTCATGTCGATAAGTCATTTAGATAGATGGGGGTATTTGTCCTTTATAATCTGCTCTAGTTCCCAAGTCATCTCTTCTTTACCATGGTTTTCCTACAAGACTTTCACAGAATGATACTCCTTAAAGCACAGCTTTCTGATTTGTTAATTAATTATAGCTATTGAATGCTCCTTATAAGTTAAATGACTATCCACCTTAACTAGAATTTAGGGAAAGATGTGAGATAAATCTGGAATATACTTCTTCAACACGGACACATGGAAAATAAGATAGATGCTTTCCAATTCTGAAGGTAGATTTACCCTATATGCCACAGCATCTATCCTCTTCATTATGGGAAATAAGCCTATATACTAAAAACTTAGCTTTCCCTTCCTACCTAATCTCATCATCCACCCTAACTAGTAATGAATAATCTATCACATCAATAGATGCCAAAAAGAAGATGTGTCATTCCACATAGCTCTCTGAAGGCTTCTTTTAGCCTTACTCCTAAGAAATATAGGTTTTGTTCTCAATGTTTCCAACAAATTCATGTTTAGCATTACTATATTTGTCCCAGTTGTATTTGGATTGTACCTAGATCTTGCTGAGCCCTTTAAATCATATACCTTTGATATTTTCCTGCTATAAAAGAGATTCTCTATAACCATCAGATCCATTTTCATCTCCTTGCCACCCTTTTGGATATTTGACAACAACCTAATAAATAGCAAGAATTTTGGCAAGGCAAGTTGGGTTTCCAAAGGTCACAGAATCTGTAAGATACTTAAAATATTGAGGTGTAAATTCTTTAAAAGATTTGAAATTCTATCGTTGTGACTTGTTTAATGATGAATCTTTCATCTAGAGACTTAGCAAAATATACATTACTTTTCCCTCCTTGTGCACTCCACCTTCAACAATGACTCATGGATCATACAAAATCAACTTCATCAGGGCAACACTTCTTTCTAAGTGAGTCAAACTGCTTCACAAAATAACAAGTGATAGAAAAGTTCACTTTCCCTTCAGCACTCAAAGAATCATTACTAAAAGAAATTCATAAATGAGACAATATATATTATGTTTTTTTTAGAAACTAAGGGCATAAGATATTGTACTAGTGGGTTCATTGTCATAAATAACAATAACTTTATCACTATTATTAGATCGAGGAAGTAGCAATCGAACACCTTCAGCCATTCGTGATACAAAGGAGATAAAAGAAGGTGTTAAGCTTATTATCAAATTTAGCTTCTATATTTCCTAGGGTAACATTTGGAAGTGAGCCTATAATATACTTGAGACAAGATCTCTAACCATATTCCTATAGTCTCCATAAGCATGAAAAGACCTAAGCATTGATAAACGTAATGCTGGGCCAAGCCTTTCCTGATTCTTTCATGAGTTTTCAACGCTAAATCAAAAGAATGAACTCATACTTATCAAATTCAAGTAACAATCTAAATGTATGGTTAAGGACCTAGTTAGGGCATTTATTTAACTCTAATTTCCTACACTCAAAAGTTTTATACTCACACATCACTACTCATGTCACAGCCGATTAACCATATTAACTTATAAATGCAATATTCATTCATAACTAGATAAAATAATATCACTATAAGCATGTGAGTGTTCACACATGGCATTCTCCTAAAATCAACATTTATGAGCAAAGCTATACTTCCATAATTATACATTTCAACCAGACACATAATTTTACACATAACACAATTCTCATATAAACCTTAATATATCGTGACCAACTCAAGATACTATACCCAAGTATACAAAACGTCATCATAAAAATAGTGTTATTTCCTCAAAAATACATAGGCTATCTTCAATACTCATTTCATATTCAAACACTTACAAACACATAGACAATTTCCAAGCTTCGAGCAACCACATATATCTACATACTTTTATACTTTCAAGGGTGTAGAAAATGACTAATTTACTCACGTCCAAGGCTAAACTAAAAGAAGTTTCTTTTATGGCCACCAATTTAGATTGATTATCTTTAATACCTCTACTAACACCAAGAAATGATGGCTGTAACTTTTGAAGCAAGACATCACATACTTCCTAGTATAAAGAAGTTTAACTAGTAACCAACATTCAACATTTTTACTAAAGCTTGACCAAACCCAAGCTTCCAACTCATAAGCACAAATCTACCTCACTACCAACCCAGAAATTTCTGACCAACTCAAATCATTCTACTATGCCTACTTAGTTAATACAACCTATCTACTCCATCATTTGGTACTACAAATTCTTATCTCAAAGTACATATACTTATTGTCATAGGTTACATTAAAGAAAATCAAGTATTCCCTAATCACTTCGCAACAAGCTATTTCTGAAAACTTATATATATATATATAACTTCCCTTTTCCACATCAAACAATCCCTAGTTGTACCTTTAATACCCTTAACCTCAACTACCTTATAGTCTTAATTCAACATCATCTTTATGATCAAACACAAACTAGCACATATGCAATTACCATACTAAGTAAACCATTTACTTACAAAATAATTCAGTTCTTAATTCTTTAACCTCAACACAAGATTCATTTATTTGTTTAATCTTGAGATTGGAACTCCTTTTGATATGAAAGTCCAATGAATAAAGTTAATGATCCTAAACATGTGAACTAATTAGAAAGGAATGTCTCAAGCGATTTAGTTCCAAAATGTTTAAAACTGTCTAGCCTGTTTATTGTGGAGTCTCTGTAATAGTTGATTACAACAAAATATGATAGTCAATACTTTCCTATTTAAACATCTCTTTCAGCTTTGCTATGTGATTATGAAGGTCAAGTGTATTTGATAGCTCATTTTCAGGAACAGAAGATACACTCTTTCTCTCTTTTTTTTTTCTATCGACAAAACATTAGGACAAAGAGCCTCAATTTTTGAAATAGTCATCTTCATATGATCATTTTCCTACTGCCACAATGTATTAAAAGAGACTAATTGGTTGGGAACTTCTAATATTCTAGTGCTTTTCCTAGAAGTAATCTAGACTTTTTGTATTGAGATGTCATGCACTTATACTCTATATTTTTGTACAAACTACCCCTTGAATAAGGGTGCTCTCACTTGGACTTCCAGATGCCATACATTTAAGTTTTACATAATCACCAGGATCCATACTACCTCATTTGCTAGTATCTGGTTGAACAAAATTTACAGCCTACCATGCTACTTCAGCAATTATGTCAAGCCAATCCTCAAAACCATTCTCCTTACCAATCGTAATACCCTTTCCATGTAAAAGTTATGAAAGAAGAGCTCTAAAATGTCCCTATATGATAGCTCTCATATGTTCTTTGTAAATTTATGGCCTATGCTGGAGCATCTAGAGTGGATGGGCCAACTAAAGCTCCAGAAATGGAAGGAGCATCTGTTTTAGACTAGAAAGTCTCTGGTTGCACTTTTTCATGTGCAACCATGCCTCGACCCCTAGCTCTACCTCTACCTTAAGATAGTGATGGTGAAAAAGACAATTCGTGTAAAGCTCTCTCGAGTGCTTTTTCATATTGGCATCCAATGTAAGCCAAAGATCTAGCCGTGGAAAACATCTACCTATTATTAAATAAAAGGATTTATCTAGACAAGATTCAGATACCTATGTGAATGGAAACAAAAGGTTTAGGAATTATAGAGATGTTCAATATATTCATGGTGTGGGCATCAATATATCCTTATTCATGTGTAGTGCACTCAAGTGCACTAACATAAACTTGATATGTCTATCCCAATTTGGCAATTAGAGACCCCTAATCATGTACCTAACTTTAGACCATGCTCTCATACCAACTTTATCACGTCCCAATCCATGGCACGTGACCGGTATAGAAGGTCATCGATAGAAAACCCTCTACAAGCCTAATAATACAGGAGCATTCCTAACACAACATGACTTTATCAAAACCACTATCACAATAATGTATAAATCAGATATTTCCATTTAACTTCTACCAAAAATTCAACAAAGTTTTCTCTATTTTTCAGACTTCTGGGCATAAACAACAAGCAAGGGCTACACGCCCTATACACAACCTATACAGCAAAATCAAAATCACAATAGCCTAGATAAAACAAATCTATAACCTATTGGGCAACATTCAAACAAAATATATACACATCACAACTATGCCAATTGCCAACATTTACACCATTTATATACCTTTAGCTCCACAGGAAATGATATACTCAATCAAGGAGCACATCCTAAGCTGGATGAGTATAGGTAGATAGTGGGGGTGACTTCGGGCTCTAAAAAATATAAAGGAAAATAAGGTGAGTGTCACAGAAACTCAGTAAGTAAATAATTCCTTAAAAAAACCAAAACTCAGTTTACAGTTCATGTTTAGAATCTAAATGGTAAAACATGCATTTGTGAAGGTAAGCTTACCAATTTAAAAGAAATATGTCACGCTCCAACTCCAAGGCACATGACTAGCATAGAAGGCCACCCATAGGGAACCTCCTACAAACCTAACTATGTATACTGACTCATGAATACACATTTATTTTTATCAAAAATTTGACAGAGTTTTCCCTATACTCTGGATGCCCAGGCCCAAGGCTTTTATACACAACAAGGACCACACACCCATCAAAACCTGTATAACAAATAAATAGACACACAATGGCCCAGACTAGATAATGACAACCTACTAGGCATCCAGGACTCAATTACAAACATAATGCAATAAGTATTCCTATCCAACTCCCAAGTCACAACACCAAATTATTCCTTTATCTCCTCGTCAAGGGCTATCCAATTATTGAGTAGTACTGGAATCAATATGAATGCTCTAGGGCTCTAAAAAACATAGAAACAAAAAGAGTGAGTTTCTAAGAAACTCAGTGAGTAAACAATCCTATGATTACCTAAAAATCCCATTTAAAAATCATGCTCGGAAGTATATATATATATATATAAATATAGCCGTAATATATACTTACCCGTTTTGCAGCCATAATTTCAATATACATTTGAAAACCTTAATTCAGCAAGAAAGTTAAGTAATTGAAAATATGATATTCAACAACGTAATAGTAAATAAGAGAGAAAAATCAGTAACTTTCTAAAATTTCATTAAAACTCAATTTAGTAAAACATTTATATTAACTATTTTAACCAATTACCATTAGGATCCAAGAGTAATTTCCTATAGGCAACCCGCTTAATAATATCATATCAAATGTAGCACATATCTTCGTCCTACCTTATTACACCAAATATATCTCCCCAACCTTATTCCTCCAGCACATATATTGATCACAAGTGCACTTGAGAGTTTCTAGGGAATTACCAATGGATCCAGAATTTCAAATCAACATTTTAAACATATTATGTAGTAAGAAATTTATCATTCGGGTAAGCAACATATATAGAAATACATAAACCAGCTAAAGCACTTTCATATTCAAACATCATATACAAAAATGGCATTATCATTTTCCATAATACAAATCAATATGAAAATGCATAATTTTAGCATGACCAACCATTTCATGAACACATACCACATGTAAAAATACTTTCAAGGCCAGATTAATATATATATATAGAAAATCCTATTGTTTAAAATGATTTATGCATTTCATAGAATAAAATTATTTTATGTGTACACTTGGGACTAATAAGTGAGGAGGATTGTTCACTCACCTTTGAAAGCATCAAACGGGCTACTCAAAAATATACTAAAATCTTAGAATTCGAACATCTATGAACTCCATACTCTACCTGGAATGTATCTGAATCACAATAATAGCAAAATTTTTCATTTTCATCAACTATGCATTTTTCGATTTTCTACACAAATTTCTTGACATCTTACTGTATACTTACTATGGAATAAATCTGATAACCTAAGATTACTCACCGAGGTCTAAAGCACCGAGGGTAAGCTCGTCACTGGTCGGATCACTGCCAACGGCCCAAAACCAAGTACTAGCCGAATGGTTGCCAACATGGGAAAAACTTGCTACTATTGAGCTATCTGGCCACGAGAACACACCAAAAATAGGAGAAAGTTGTTGAAAGTGGACAATCGGTGTTGGCCGAGCTTGAGGTTGCCAGAAAAGCCATTGCTCACTGACGGACATGAACACAGCTAGGGCTTCGACCGAAGCTATAGTGTGTCATTGGAAATGGGGATGCCAGCAGGAAAGGAAGTGCCGGTGATGGCCAGAAATCATCATTCAGCCAAAAGGAAAGGGAGAGAGAGAGATATATATCCAAAATTTTCTAGAAAAGAAAGAAAGCAGGTGCATGGAAAAAAAAAAGAAAAATAGGCCAAGTGACTGGCTACCGACCCCAAAATGGAAAAATTTGTAATTTGGCCCCTGAACTTTCCACCAACTTTCACAAGGCCCAACTTCATGAAATCATTTCAATTAGGTCTTTATAGAATTTTCAATTTATTCCTTATTGTATTTTTTTTAGTTATTACAAATTCTCCCCCCTAACAAAAGAATTCATCCTCGAATTCTAACAACATACTTATAAAAGGTGAAGGGAAAGTCCATACCAACATATCGATTTGAGGGTATCTGTTCACCACGCTTCTGCTGTGCAACTTTTAGTTAACTCATCGTTAGGTTGAGCTTTTGCATTTCTCAAGATAACACTTGGTAGTGAGCCTATAATACATTTGAGATAGGATCTCTAACCATACTATTGTAATCTCCAAGAACATAAAAGAGCAAAACATTAATAAACATAATACTAAGGCAAATCTTCCTTGATTCTCTTTTAAGCTCTTAACACTAAACCAAAAGAACAAACCCATATTTATCACATTCAAATAACACTCTAATTACATGATCAGAAACCTAGTTAATATATTTACTCCATTCCAATTTTCTATACTCAAAGATCTAGTAGTCACATCACCACACATGTCACCTGGAGTTAACCATATCAACTTACAATTTCAATACTTATAGCTAGTTGAAACAGTATCACCACAAGCATACAAGTATTCACACATGGCATTCCACTAAAAATCAATATTCCTAAGCAAAGCTATACTTCCACAATAATTCACTCCAATTAAACACATAATTTTGCACATAACGTGATTCTTATACAGACTTTGACCTACCTTAACCGTTTCAACATACTATATCCGCATAACATATATCATTACCATAAAAGCAATGTTAGTTTCTCAAAAATACATAGGCTATCTCTAGTACTCACTTCATATTCAAACACTTACAAACATATAAATAATTTCCAAAATCCAAGTAACCACTTATACCTATTCACCTTTATACTTACACTAATCATATTTAACATTATGCTGATTCATTCTCATTCGAATATTTCAATAAAGACAAGACATATCATAATATGGATTCAAGCCTATTTTAACCACTATAGCACAAATCAACTTTCAAGAGTGTAGAAAGTGACTAATTTACTTACATACATCCAAAGTTAAACTAAAGAAAGTTTCTTTTATGATCACCTATTTAGACCAATCATCTTTGATTCCTTTACTAACATTAAGAAATAATAACCGTGATCCTTAAAGCAAGACATTACATATTCCCTAATACAAGAAGTTAAACTAGTAACAAATATTCAACATTTTTACTATAGCATAATCAAATCCAAGCTTCCAACCTATAAGCATAAATCTATTTCCCTACCTCTTCAAAAATTTTCTAGCCAACTCAATCATTCTACCAAGTCCATTTAGATATTTTTACCGATTTAACTCATCATTAAATACTATTAATTCTTGTCTCAATATACATGTACTCATTACCATAGGTCACTTGAGGAAATCAAGTATTCCCTCATCGCTTCACAAGCTTTTTCTAATATGTTTTTACACATAATCTTTCATTTTTTTTACACTCATAGCCTAGTTATACTTTTAATATCCACAACCTCATCTATCCTATGGTTTCCATTCATCCTCATCCTGGAGTCTCAGCATCAAATACAAAATGGCACAATAGCAATTACCATACCAGGTAAACCATGACTTCAAGTTTGAGACCCCTCTTTTTTTGCAATAACATTACCTTTCACTATTAAGGTACCATAAAGGCTTTATCTCAAAACATTCTCGCATAAATATACTTTGCAATTACTCCACTTATTCCCTAGCTAACTAGATGTTCCTTTTTCCACATTTAAGAAAATGATCATGGGTAGCACCCTTGTCAATTGTTAACATTATGGCCATCATCAATATCTCTTTTCTCTTATCTAACAAGAGAATTTATCTAGGCAAAGTTTAGATATATACATGAGTAGAAAAAGAAGATTTTGGAATTACAGAGATCTTCGGTATATTTAATGGTATAAGGGAATCAACATATGTTCATCCATGTGTCGTGCTCTATGGTGCACTAACATGAACTAGGTATGCCTATCCCTTCATGGCAGTTAGAGACCTCTATCATGCACCTAATCCCTAGACTATGCTCTGATACCATCTTTGTCACGCCCCAACTCTTGGGCACGTGACTGGCGTAGAAGGTCACCCATAGGGAACCTCCTACAAACTTAACTATGCATACTGACTCATGAATATACATCTATTTTTGCCAAAAATTTGACAGAGTTTCCCCTATACTCTGGATGCCCGAGCCCAAGGCCTTTATACACAATAAGGGTCACACACCCATCAAAACTTGTATAACAAATAAATAGACACAGAGTGGCCTAGACTAGACAACGACAACCTACTGAGCGTCCAAAGTATAGGGGAAACTCTGTTGAATTTTTTATATAAATAGATGTGTATTCATGAGTCAATATGCATAGTCAGGTTTTTACGAGATTCCCTATAGGTGGCCTTCCACGCCAATCACATGCCCGGGAGTTGGGGCGTGACAAAATAATGTCAAAATAAATTCTAAAACTTTGATTCATCAAAAAAGTCAAGTTAGTAAATATAGTAATCAACAAATTAAAGGGTGTAATAATATTGTAGAAATACTCATCATAATGTAAACACAAGAAAAATCATTAAGATTTTCTAAAATTTACCAATATTCAAGTACCAAAATATTTTGGATTTTCTATTTCTAAAATACAATTGGAATTCAAAGGATAATTCCTAAATGTAATCGTACCTGATAAATATCTTCGTAATATACCAAACACACCAATTAGATATTTAGATATTCTCCCCTTATTCCTCCAACAAATATTCTAATCACAAGTGCACTTGAGGGTTTTCCAAGGAATTTCCAATATATTTAAGATTTCAAAAAAAGTAATCAGTTAAAAAGCATTATGCTACTAGATATATTCAGAGATAAGAAATAATTCTAATCAGATCATGATATTAGTATTTAGAAAATATTGTCAATCATTCCAAGTAGCATAAAATTTAGTAATGTTGACGGCGAAATATGGTCCGTGTAAGGAGAACCAAACTTCGGCCAACGGAATGTAGGGTTCGGGAATCAATGCCACTCTTGAAGTGTTATGGAGGAAGAAGGAGAAGGAAAGACTGTGTTTTTTACGTGGTTCGGCCAAATTCGGGCAGTACCGAACCCTACGTCCACGGCGGAGATTTCATTGATAATGTACAAGAGGTTTTGTATACAAGATTGGTCCCTCTCTTTTTCTTTTTCCACCCCTTCTCCCTTCTGCTAACAAGGCAATCCTATTTATAGAAGGAGGAGAGCAGACATACATTAAATGCTAACTACAGTTGTATTACATCAAT
>JANHAO010022410.1:0-12211 GCA_026873985.1 Saraca asoca
GGATCTTTTGTAAGTGAAATTCTAATCAAACTTGATTCAAATAAAATTTTTAAAACTAATAAATTGAGGTAGCAATAAATCTCTTGAAGTGATATAAAATCAAATATTTTTCAAATGAAATTTTTAAATGATCTTTTACAAGTGTAAGTTTTATAAAAATAATTTTTCACTCTGTGAATTGATTTATGAATCGATTAATTAAAAAACTTGTGAAAATCTACTTGAATTGATTCAGCTTTTGATTCATGAAGAAAAGTTTTGAAAAATATTTCTTACCGAAGGTTAGAAAATCTTATTGAATTGATTCCCTAATCTATTCAAGACTTGATTGCAATATACAATGATTTGATTCATGTATCAATTTAGTTATGAACAATCATTATTATATTCATAGACAAATCGATTTATTAGTTAGTAACTGCTACGAATCGATTCATGAACTAAAAGTTAGTTATTTTTTTGAAAGTTGGTTATAATACCTATAAATACCCCTAACCACTTTTCAAACCTAATAGTTTTCATAACTAACCACTTTTCAAACCTAATAGTTTTCATAACTAACACACTTTTTCAAGAGCAAAAATCTCAGAGTTATTTGAGCTTAACAAGATTCATTACTATCTCAACATATCTGAGCAATTCAAAGGATCTTTTATAAAGTTTTAAGAGAATTTCACACTAGATGTTTGAGATCTTCATTTCAAACTTTTGTATTGTATTTCTTACCATATTTCTTAATTACCTTTGAGATTTTTAGGTTGATAGGAATTTGTTTATTTGTCTTTGGTGATTTTTAGGTTAATAGGAATCAGATATACAAAGGAAGAGGTTGATCTTCCCATTACATATTCTTTAGTTGTAAGGTTGATTACAGCTAGTTGAAAATTGTAAATAATTCTTAGAATATCTCTAGGTTATAAAGTTAATCATAGTTTAAAGGAGATAGAAGAATTTTTCTATCTGTAGGCTTGGCAAGAACCTAGTGAAAATCTTGTTGTAAACTAGTTATAGGAGCCTGATTTAATTCCTATGGTTTTGAATAATAAAAGAGACTATCCGATTGAAGATTGTTTAGTGGACGTAAACTTAAACTGTGATTTTAGTTTAAGTTAAACCACTTTTAAAATCCTTGTATTTTTATTGTTTCTTTACAATTTCTTTATTATTCTTTATTGCATACTGGTTCACTACTACATTTTGCAATTTTACAATTTTTCTATTTTGCTGTAATTGTTAATTTGTTTCTAATACACTCTCATATAATCTTGTTAATTGTTTAATTGAATCTGCAAAATCATATCATATCGAATCAGTAACTCCAATATATTCTTGATTATTTAATTAAGTATTTGATTATCCAATTAGCTTCCAAGTATAATTTTCTCTAATAATATTTCTGCTATTTGAAACTCTAACTAGAATTTAATCTAGATCAAATAATCTGAAGGGCAAGATTGTTTTATTCCATATTTTTTTAGGACCAATAATCGGTATCAGAGCTTCTGGCTCTTGATACTCTTTATTTTCTAAAAAGAATGGATTTTATTTTTATTTTCTTACCTAAATATCTTTCTTTATATAAGCCCCCTGGTTTTAATAGACATTACTATACTTATTAGAAGCAGAAAATCAGAGACTTTATTGAAGCTACTAATATAAATATGTGAAAAATTGTAGAAGATAGTTATAATCCACTCTTACACTAGCTAATAGAATTCCATAACCTAAACCTAAGTCACTATGGATTAAAGAGGAGAGGAAAAGACACCTCATTACCTTTAAAGTTAAATAGATTATTTCTAACTCCTTTTCCCTTAATGATTATGAGAGGATTTCTAATTGCACCACTACAAAATAGATTTGGGACACTTTAGAAGTAGCGCATGTAGGCAGTACATAGGTTAAGGCATCTAAAGTGTATATGTTAGTTTCTAAATATGAAATGTTCAAAATGGAAAAAAGGTGAATCAATTAGAGACCTTATCCAAAGATTTATTGCCATTACTATGATAATGCTTGGAAAAACCTTTGACAATGTAGATTTGGTGCATAAAGTTCTAAGATCTCTTACTGAAAAATGGTAGCCAAAAGTGACAGTCATAAAGGAATCACTAAAGATGAGGATGCTAACAATTTAGGAGCTTTATGGGAACCTAAAAGAGCATGAGCTAGAGATTGAGAGGTATAAGAAAAATGGTAATGAAAAAAGGAAGAAAAAATTGGCACTAAAGGCTATAAAGAAAGTTGAATTTGATGAAGAAAAATCAAATAGTAGTGAAAGTGAAAAAGAAGAAGTTGACTTAGTCTCTTTAAGCAAAAACCTACAGAAAATGATCAAAGAAAAGAAGAATAAGGAAAAGAGAAAACCTGATTCTTTAAGAAGAAATTAGAATAAAAAGGAACTAAAAAATTCTTCTTATATATCAACATGTTCTGAGTGTAATAAAGCTGGACACTTTAAGCCAAATTGGCCAGCATATCTGAAGAAACAAATTGAAAATGAAAAGGAGAAGAAAAAACCAACCTTTAAGAAAGGAAATCTAGCTTTTTAGGATGATGAGCAAGCTAATTCTTTAGTAGAAGAGGAAGAAATAGAAGAAAAAGCACTTTTTTGTGTTATGGCCAAACTAGAGGATGATAATGAGGTAGTTGGTAATGAATCTATCTTTTACTCTAGAGATGAGCTTAATTCTATTAATGATTTTAGTGATTATGAATATAATTCTACTAATGATGATGAAATTGATGATCTGTATGAAGAGCTTTATGATGCATTAAAAAAGGCTACAAAAGGATTAAGCATGCTAAAAGTGAAATTGATAGTTTACTTAAGAGAATCAATCAATTAGAGAAAGAAAATCATGATTTGATTCTCTTAGTTGAAAAGGTAATGAATGAAAACAAAGTTCGTGATCAATGTGAAGTTTATAGATCTAAGATAGACACATTGACCAAGGCTTTACAAGGATTTACAAATAACAAAATGAGATTAAATGATATGCTACAAAATCAAACTAGTTTCCAAAATAAAACTAGTTTAGGATATAGATAACGAACCAAGAGGAGATCAAAGAAAAGATCTAAGATTTTTAAGCCAAATAGAAAATTTAGTCATATTATATGCTTTTACTGTAATCAAAAGGGACATCATATCAAGCACTGTCTTTATTGGAATGGAACATATTTGTTAAAACTAAATGAGAAACTTGTATGGTTACCAAAAGGTTATCTTTCTATGCTTATTAACCAATATGGATCCAAAATCCATTGGGTACCACAAAAGCAAGTGTGAGTTTCATTTTGCATGTCTGTGTGGGAGAAATAAAAGCAACTCATAATGTTGGACAGAAGTTGCACTCACCGCAAGATAAAAAATGTCAATTCCCCTAACTTCAATAACTTTTGATATCTTTCTACCTTTTATGATTAATTATTTTGTACATTACAATTACTAACTTAGACATTGGAGATATCTATGAGTTTATTTTGCAAGTACATGGAGAGAAAATTAAGTTTTCAATGGTATTGAAATGTTTACTAACTATTTAAATGATTAGGAAAGCAATTTCTAAAACAAAACTTTAGGAAAATTGAGTTTAGAACTTCTTGAATCGATTCTGTAATTGATTTGAACTTATCTAGGATTTTTATTTAGTTTCTAAATCAATTCACTCTCGAAAATATACATTATGAATCGATTTCTAAATTGATTAGCAAAGATTTTTAAATTTTCGAGAAAACTTCAAAATTTTTAAAAATTCATTAAACCTAGATGAATCGATTCCAGAATTGACTCACATATAAATCCTATGAACACTCATACTTGAATCAATTTCAAAATCTATTCACATTGAAAACATATGAACAACTCATACATGAATCGATTCATACTTGAATATTTGCACTTTGGATCAATTCATGAATCGATTTGAAACGTTATTTGATATATACCTGAATCCATTCCACTTCATTTTATGCAATACACTCTATGCCTACCTGGAAACTCTCTCAAAATCTCTATCAAATCTCAATCTCCCAACACCTTTTACTCAAATTTTTTGTATAGAAAAGTTAGATACATCACATTTAAACTTTCCAATAGATTAATTTCACCAAAAGGCCCAGAAATCAAAAGATCCCAATTTTACCCTAAAACCCTAAACTTCAGAATTTTCCAGAAATCCATTACAATGTCTAAAAGGATCAAGCTCCCAACTAAAAGAAAAGAAAAGTCACCAACACAACAATCAACAACTGCAACAAAGGAATCACATTTTAAATCATCAAACCAGTATGTTGCTTACCGTCACTATAGTTTACTTATTTACCTAGTCTATTAGCTAAGTATAGATTAGAAAACTTTCTAACATTTAAGGGAAATAGTTACCCTAGATCAGTCAAGATATTCTATGCTAATCTAGCCTCTGATGATGACAAAATTTCATGCTATATGATGCATAAACATATTGTTATTGATTCAGAATTTTTAATAAATGAATTTGACATTGATAACAATCAACCAAAGCTTACTGTAAGATTCTTTTCTGAATATAGCAGGGAATTAACTATTAGAATGCTCTTTCCCTATCCCACCCTAAAGAAGGGAAGTGAAAAATTGCTTATTATTGGCTTATCCCCTAAAAATATGATCTTACACTAAGCTTTGTGTAAAGTAATAATTCCCAGGATTACAAATTTTATTCAAATTATGGAGGATGAACTTTTATTGATATGGGTTGTTAAAAATCAACTTGATTTTCATATCCCCTACTTTATTTTAAAATATATGGCTGAATGTTCTAAAAGAACAGATATTAGCTTCCTTCCATATGGAATGATCTTGTCTCACATCTTTGCCAAATTTAAGCTAGAACTTTCTAATAAAAAACAAGTTTTTCCACCAAATCCAACTACTATGATCAATGCATCACATTTTTATAAAATAGGGCTAGAACAAAATGATTAAGGAAAATGAGCTAAGAAAAGGTCAAAAATCCCTCAAACAATTGGAGGATCCACAAGCTTAATAGTTGGATTGTCCATTAAATCAAAAATAAGAATAATTGAGGTGATAGAAAGACTGCATAAACATATGAATAACAAAATGAATGAATTGATAGACAAACAGGAAAATTGGATTGAGTCAATAGATGATATTTTAGGTGCTATGAAAACTAAAAGCCAAACACATGCCAATCAAGTAAATGAGCAGCTCAGTTCCATTGAGACTTAATTGTATGAGATCACACAGTGGCTACAAGAACAACAAGAGGAGGTTGAATTATGAAGGATTGATGATCAAGACCCTCCATAAGATTAGTATGCTATATACTTGTGTTATCTATTATATTGTAACCTTTAGTCCCTTATCCTCTGTTCCATTGTTATTGTACTATTCTAGTTTGTATTTTAACATATTGATGCTAATCATGGTCTGTATTACTATTGATTTTGGATATGATATTCAGTATTTTGATTCATTATTAATTTTGGATATTTGTGTCACAACCCACCTAAGGAGTCCGTGACTGGCGTAGAAGGTCACTCGTAGGAAATCTCCTACAAGCCTAAATATGCATATTGATCCATAGACACATGTCTATTTTTGTTAAAAATTCGGCAGAGCTTCTCCTATAATCTGGATACCCAGGCTCAAGGCCTTACTATACAACAAGGGCCACATGCCCATCAAAACCTGTATAATAAATAAATAGACACGCAGTGGCCCAGACTAGACAACCACAACCTACTGGGCATCCAAGAATCAATTACAAACATAATACAATAAATATTTTTGTCTAATAGCTAGGTTACAACACCAGTTTGTATAAGATTTCACAAACAAGCAATATAGGCTTTATGCCTAACAAAGCATATGCAGCAGTAAGTTAAACATGTAGTGGCCCAAACTAAACTTTTATCCTATTGGGCATCCAATACACAAATTAATGCAATCCATAAGTATTATTATTTTACCAACTATTGTTTATATACATTTATTATTCCATATATTTTATCTTCTTTAAAGGAGTTTTGAATATTTAGTGAGTGAGTAGTCCCACCACAGACTGAATAGTCAATTTACAAATTATATGAAATCCATAAGAAAGACATATATTTTTGAAGCTAAATATTTTTGTCAAACAAAATTTCCCTCCAAATCGAAATTTTCAGAAAATCATTTTCACAATTCTCTTATGACATACATTATGTATTTCATAAAATGGCTTTTTCATAAATCCTATATTTGTATAAATAAAATATTTCAAAATGTATTTCTATTCTTTAAAAATAAATACTGATTGGATCTAGATAATTCCAATAGGTAACCAGAACCGATCAGATCGCCTCTAAACCATCCACAACACTAATAAGTTATGTTATTTAATTAAACCTTCCCCCTTATTGCTCTAACTGTCATCGGGTAGTCACAAGTGTACTTGAGGGTTTTCTGGGATTATCTAGTGGTTCCGGACCCAAAGGAATCCAACAAGGAACCAGAACCGGATCTTCAAATCCAACTGTATTACACTTGAACAGATCACCCCCTTATTTCTCCTATAGATCAGAACTGATATACATAGATGCACTTGCGGGTTGCCAAGGAATTACCAATGGATCCTCAGTTAAGTAGATCATTTTAAATATATTATATAGTAAGAAATTTAGTATTCGGGTGAGCAATAGTATCAAAACATACTTAAATCAATCAAAGCATTCTGAAAACTAACTAGAGCATTTCCATATTCATTTTTATTCAAAACGTAATGTCAACACTTGGATTCCAAGGAAACTCCTATTGGTAACCGTGGCCACATCAATATTTCCTTTTTACTTATTATTCGTATCGAATACTCCTTTCCAACTGTCATCTCTCATTATCACCCTTTGGGCTATTATCACCATTCAGGTCATTTTCTGTATTATCCAGCCACATGGGCTAATTTCTATATTACCCAGCCAGACAAGCTATTCACAAATATCACCAGGTTACCAATGGGTTTTTATTGAGCCCAGGGTCTCAAATTGTTCAAACTTTTCACATTGAAAATATTTTTTTTTATCAATTTTCATAATAAAACAAGTTAAAAATACATTTTAATTACGAACAATACCTTATAACATAATATTCAACAAAATCCTTATTCAATGCAAAATGAGATTTGCAAAGGTGGGACTATCCACTCATAATCATTTCTCTGAACTCACATCCAAATTGTAAAACTTACAGCAACTAAAATCACTCAACAATCTAGAAGTTATACAACAACCAAAATTTATATAGCAAACTAGAATTTATACAGTAATCAGAATTTATACAGCAAACAACAAATTAGAATCTATACAACAAATAGCAAACTAGAATTTATACAGCAACCAAAATCTATATAGCAAACAACAAACCATAATCTATTCATACAAGCAAAGTAGATTATCAACTGACATTGAAATTATAAAATTTGTTAGGAATTCAAGCATTACAGTTTTTATAATTATCCGTATCACATCAGAATCAAATTATCTATAAAATTTTCCACTTTCATTAACTACACAATTTGAAGCTCCTATGCAAAATTTCTTGACGACTTTCAATTCAAGTACTACGGAATAAAACTAATGATCTAGGATTACTCACCGGGTCTCAGAGTAGCTGCTGCTAGCTCACCGCCGATCGGAACACCGTCGATGGCCCCAAAAGCCATAGTTGGCCGAACCAGCTGAACAACAATGGAAAAGAAGAGAAACTGGGGTACAACTAGATTTCCTGACCATTTCATCCCGCCAGGACAGTCAATGATGGTAGGAATGGTTAAGCGGCCAAGCTGCATTGCTGGCAAATAGAACTTTGGCTGGTTGAAGTATTTGCTGTGCCGAGAGATGCTTCAGCCAAGGAAGAAGAAAACGTTGGCAGCTAAACTTCCACCAGACGAATCCCAGATATTGGAGGGTGACAATCGGTTGGAAATACATTGGTCACACATGATACTCTGGAAGTTTCTGGAGAAACCCAGAGAACGAAGGAAGAGAAGAGGAAGGCCTAAAAAGAGAGAGGTTAAATGGGGCAGCTTAACCAGGTAAGGGCTGTACCTTTTTTATAAATAAAAACATTATTTATAGTTTACATTTTGGCCCCTGAGTTTTACACTGCCTTTCACTCTAGCCCAAAACTTTGTTGTCGCCTCAACAAAGGCCCAACTTCCTCAAATCTTTTTAATTTAGTCTCTACCGATTTTTCAATTTAGTCTTTTTCAATTACTATTATTTTTTTTTAATTTTTATCAATTTTTTTTTTCAGGTGTTACAATTTGAATTCTAAATGTTGAATGAATTCTGGTATATGGATTCTATTCTAATATAATCTTCTTCAATTTTAAACTTTTTGTTACATTATTTTTCTTGAATACATTGTTGCTTTTTAATGTGTTAAAAGGGGAGAATGATGAGATTTTAGATAAGATCTTAAAGGGAGAATGAGCATTTTAGATAAAGAAAATAAATAAAGGGAGAATAAAAAATTTAAACAAGGGAGATATTAATTTCAATAAAAAAGAGGGAGATATGAAAGAGATGTTAGCAGAAATGGAAAGATATAGTGAAAATGATATGATATAGATATGAAAGTCTTTTTGAAAAGGAGAGAGTAAAAAATAAAAATTAGTAGATTTTATTCAAACTTTGATGTTTTAAATTTGTTAAAAACTGATTTCAAAATTTTCTTTAAACTTTAATCATTATCTAAAATTGTTTGTCACCATCAAAAAGGGGGAGATTGTTAGCTTTCTTAGGAAATTATTAGCTTTGCTAATGTGATTACTTTGATATCTTAACTTTCTTGGTTTTGATGCTAAAAACAATTTGTATCTAAGTAAATATTTTAGTGGTTATTATTTTTTTTTGCAGGATCAAAGTGCATATGATTCAAGAGATCTACAACTACATCAAGTAAATATTTTATCTTTTATAGGATCTTTTGTAAGTGAAATTCTAATCAAACTTGATTCAAATAAATTCTTAAAACTGATAAATTGAGGTAGCAATAAATCTCTTGATGTGATTTAAAATCAAATATTTTTCAAACAAGTGCAAGTTTTATAAAATGCATTTTGCACTTTGTGAATTAATTCACAAATCGATTTATTGAAGAACTTATGAAAATATACTCAAATCATTTCAGCAATCGATTCATGAAGAAAAGTTTTGAAAAATATTTCTTACCAAAGGTTAGGAAATTTTACTAAATCGATTCCTTAACCGATTCAAGACTTGATTGCAATATACTATAATTCGATTAATAAATTGATTCAGTCATGAACAATTGTTATAATATTTATAGATAAATCGATTCACAAATTGATTCATTAGACAGTAACCACTACAAATCCATTCACAAACCGAAGGTTAATTATTTTTTGAAAATTGATTACAACATCTATAAGTACCCCTAACCAGTTTTCAAACCTAATAGTTTCCATAACTAATAAACTTCTTCAAGAGTGAAATCTCACAGCTATTTGAGCTTAACAAGATTCATTACTACCTTAATATATTTGAGTAATTCAGAGGATCTTTTATCAAGTTTGAAGAGAATTTTGCACTAGATTTTTGAGATCTTCATTTCAAACTTTGGTATTATATTTCTTACCATATTTCTTGATTGCCTTTCAGATTTCTAGGTTGATAGGAATCTATTTATTTGTCTTTGCTGATTTCTAGGTGGATAGGAATCAGAGATACAATGGAAGAGGTTGATCTTCCTTTTGCATTTTCTTTAGTTGTATGGTTGATTACAGCTAGTTGAAGATTGTAAAGAATTTTTAAAATATCTCTAGGTTACGAGGTTGATCATAGTCTACAGGAGATAGAAGAATTTTTGTATCTATAGGTCTAATAAGTGTCTAGTGAAAATCTTGTTGTAAACTAGTTACATGAGCCCAATTTAATTCCTGTGGTTTTGAGTAATAAAAAAGACTATCCGATTGATGATTATCCGATGGACAGAGATTTAAACTGTGATTTCAGTTTAAGTTGAAGCACTTTAAAAATCAGTGTCTTTATTGTTTATTTACAGTTTCTTTATTATTCTTTACAGCACACTGGTTCACTACTACATTTTACAATTTTGCAATTCTGTTGTTCTATTATAATTGTTATTCTATTTCTAATCCACTTTCATATAATCTTGTTAATTGTTTAATTGAATCTACAATACCACATCATATTAAATTAGTAACTTCAATATATTCCTTATTATTCAATTAAGTATTTGATTATCCAAATATCTTCCAAATACAATTTTTTTTTTTAAATTTCACTATTTGAAAAATTAATTAGAATCCAATCTAGATTAAATGATCTAAAGGGCAAGATCATTTTATTCCATATTTTTTTGGGACCAATAGAATGTTCTATGCAAACCTAGGAGTAGTAAATGATAGATTATATGCTTCTATGATGAGAAAATTAACTTCTTTGGATGTTGAGACCTTGTGCAAGTTGTTTAATATGGTAGGTGTGAGTAGTTTTATAACATGTAAAGATGTACAAGACTACCCTAGGGAAGAAGCTATCAAATTACTTTTTCCAAATACTACTCCTGTCTTTTCTATTGGTAAATTGATGATAACTAGATTATCAATGGAGGATTGTCTTCTCTATTATACAATTGTGAAGACCATCCTTCTGAGGCATACCAACATTAGTAACATTGTTAAGGATGAGTTGTTCTTGATGTGGGCAATGAAGTCTGGGATTAAAATCAATACCCCATATCTCATTTTGACATACATGCACACTTATTTTATTAAGTCAAACTAAAGTTTTTTGCCCTATAGGATGATCTTTACTAGAGTTTTCTCCCACTCTTGAGTCTCTTTGACTTTGGAGAAAGAAATGGATAATGTTGATAGATCAACTTGCCAAATTTATAAATGGAAGATGAACTAGACAAGACGATTCTATTTTAGGGAGTTTTTTGTTGTTGGTGCCTCTGGTTTTGGTTTTGAAGATTTTTAAAATGAGACTATGAACTTGTAGAGGCAAATGCAATTGTAGTAAACTTAGTTCTTTGGGAGCATGGATTAGACTAATCAAGCAACTCATAAGTGGATGAATGAACGAATTGACTCTTTGGAAGCAAATATGAATGTTTAGATTCGTGACCTTCATGGAAGGTTGAATAACATGAAAGGTCAACTAAATGAGATCCAGCAAGTTGTCGTTCCTTATGTATAGTTGCTTACTTGATCCCTTATCCCCATTTCCCCCTGTTTAGACTTATTTTTGCTTCTACTAGTTTATTTGACTCTGATACTTATTTTAGATATTCTAGTTTATTTGAATATATTTCTTGAATTTTTCTTATTTGTTTGGTCTTTATGATTTATCCTTTTTGATATGCTAAAAGGGGGAGAATTTAAGTATTATTAGGGAGTTTTTGCATAAGTTTATGTGCTGAATTGTTTATGCATGCTTTGAAGGGGAGGGTTGATATTTTTAGGGGGAGCTTTAAGCTTGTTGTGCTTAATCATTTGAGATTGGTTGTTGATTGTTGAATGATTCATATCTTACTCCAAAATTGTTTATCATCATAAAAAAGAGGAAGATTGTTGACCTAAGTCCCTATTTTTTAAATGAGTACATTTGTGTTTTGATGATAACAAAGGATTTTGGTAGAGCTTATTTAGTTTATTTTCAGTGGATCAATCTTGGTTAGCATTGGACTTCTTGATAAAGACTCAGCACTATAAAAAATGGTGTGATTTAGCGGCAGTTATTTAGCGACGATTATTTTAACCGCCCCTAAATTACATAAATAGCGACAGTTAATTATTAACCGCTGCTATGTATTTGATTTATCAAATAGTGTGTTAGGCTTCGCAGATGCTTATCAGTCCCTTTCCCCTTTCTTCCCCTAAAATTGATCGTTCACTGCTCTCCCTCTCTCTCTCTCTCTCTCTTTGTCTCTCTCTCTCTCACTCCGCCATCTCACTTATTTGCTTGCTCAGAGCTTTGCCGTTGTTGTCCTGGCATCGGAGCAAGGGGCCTCTCCAGGTAGGGGCGCTAAATGGACTGCCGGTCCGCGGGCCTTACGGATCGGTCCGCATTTTTTTGCAGACTGAGTCAAGCAAAACTTGATCCGTTTAAATGCGGGCCTAAATGGACCAAGCCTGTTTAGGCCCGCATTTATGCGGACCAAGTTCGATCCGCACGG